>CAJHQP010000704.1:0-159982 GCA_905132765.1 Moricandia arvensis
CTTGATTTGATGAATTTAATCAAATCGAAACAAGGTTTAAAGCAAAGGCTTTCTATTAATCAAAATGTTCTACAAGATGAGAGCTCTAGCTCTTTATATAGAGAAATAAAAGTTATGATCTATCTAAAACTAGGAAAACTAGAAAAGGAAAAGTTCCAAAACCTTATCCTCTTTAGGAAAGGAAAACTAATCTAAACTAGAAAATGAAAAGTTTCAAAACCTTATCCTAAAAGAAAATCTATTGTAAGTATGATTACACTGGTGCTAGTGAAGATGCCGCTGCATCAGGTCCCCCGGGGTGAGTAGGATTTGACCATGAATCAGATAGTACGTCCGGAGGAGCAAACTTGGTAAGATAATGTACGTTGAAGACATCATAAGTGGTTATGTCGGATGGAAGGTTGAGGCGATAAACATTGTCGTTAATCTTGGCTTCAACTGTGACATGACCTTTCTTCTTTGACTTGAGCTTTTTATAGGTGTGGGCAGGCATTCGATCGTGAGTCAAGTGTACCCATACCAAGTCTCCAATGCCAAATACTACACGCCTACGATGGGAATCAGCTGCAGATTTGTATTTAGCTGCTGATGCTTCCAAATGTTGTGTTGTCTTGACATACATATCAAGGATGGCCTCGACAAAGCCAGCCACATCTCCATGAGGACGAGTACGATTTGAGAGGCAAGAAAGGTTGACCGGGGCACGAGGTAGCATGCCATAAATGACCTGAAAAGGGCTAAAACAAGAACTCCGATTGATAGACCGATTATGTGCAAACTCTGTTTGTGGTAAACGTGAATCCCAGGATTTGACAGCATCACCCACCAAACAACATAAAAGATTACCAAGGGACCGATTAACGACCTCAATTTGGCCATCGGGTTGAGGGTGATAGGCCGAAAACCGTATCCAAGCTAGTGGTCAAGTAATTTCCAGAGAGAACGCCAAAAGTGACTGAGAAAACGTGAATCATGATCAGAGACGATGGAAGATGGTAGACCATGTATGCGGTATATTTCTCGAAATAAAAGTATGGCAACCTGAAGAGTGTCTGTTGTCTTCTTGCAGGGAATGAAGTGGACCATTTTAGAGAAGCGATCCACAACAACGAAGATAGAGTCAAATCCCCGTTGAGTTCGCGGAAGGCCAACCACAAAATCCATACTGATATCCATCCATGGCTGAGTTGGAACGTGTAAAGGCATATACAAGCCGGCCTTAGTAGTGTGGCCCTTGGCTTGTTGACAGATAGCACACTATTCGACAAAACGCTCTACATCATGGCGTAAGGAAGGCCAAAAGTAAGATGTAGAAAGCAAGTGTAGTGTTTGATCACGTTCAACATGTCCCTCTTTATGCAATTCCAAAATCAGTTTGAGGTGTAAACTACAGTCCGGGATACAAATCCTGTTGTCGCGAAAAAGAAAACCATCACCGAGTGTGTACGGGGACGGAAGGCCGGCGGTTGTATCAGCGAAAATCTTCCCAAAGAAGGGGTCGGATGCATACAGGTCAACAAACGAGCTGCAACCAGGGACGGTGGCATGCATTGTGGCGGGTAAGGAATGGAGACGGCTAAGGGCATCAGCCACCCGATTAGACGACCCTGATGTATGCTTAATAACAAATGTAACTTGCTGAAGGTAAGCTATCCAAGAAGCGTGTCACGATGAAACTTTTTCCTGAGTGCTGAGGTGTTTTAAGGCATCATGGTCAGTGTAGAGAACAAACTCTAGGTGAAATAGATAATGACACCAATGCTTTATTGCTTGGACAATGGCATAAAACTCGACGTTGTATGTGCTGTAACGAAGACGAGAGTTGGATAACTTTTCACTGAAAAACGCAATAGGGCGATTTTTTTGGCTTAAAACCGCGCCTATACCAGTTTTAGAAGCATATGTATGCAACGCAAAGACCTCGTTGAAGTTAGGAAGAGCCAATATAGGAGTGGAGCAGAGATTTTCTTTAATAATATGAAATGCTTCGTCAGCTGCTGATGTCCATGAGAATTTGTCGTCTCAAATACAATCAGTGAAAGGATACATAAGGCTACTGAATTGAGAAACAAACCGACGATAGAAAGAGGCGAGGACATGAAAGCTGCGAGTCTCTGTGATTGTTGTCGGAGTACGCCATGACTGAATGGCGTCGACCTTGCTTGGATCTACGGACAAACCTTCGGTCGAGAAAATATATCCTAGAAAGTGAACTTCGGAGACGCCAAACGCACACTTCTTCCGTGTGGCAAAGAACTGATTGCGGCAAAGCACAGAGAGAACGCCCTGTAGGTTTTCCATGTGTTCCGTTAGTGAGGAACTAAAGATGAGAATGTCAACAAAATAAACCACCACGAATTTTCCAATAAGAGGCTGTAATGCTTGATTCATGACGCGCATGAATGTACTAGGGGCGTTAGACAACCAGAATGGAATGACCGTTCATTCAAACAGGCCTTCATGAGTCTTGAATGTTGTCTTCCATTCGTCTCTTGGATGGATTCGTATTTGATGAACCACTTCGCAAGTCCAACTTGGAAAAAATGGACGCAGGGCCAATTTGGTCGAGTAAGTCATCAAGATGTGGGATGGGGAATCGATACCGAACTGTTATCTAGTTAATAGCTCGACTATCTACACACTTCTGCCATGTTTCCATCTTTCTTGGGAATAAGTAGTGATGGAACTGCACAAGAACTCAAACTCTCACGTAGGAAACCCTTTTCTAGAAGTTCCTCGACTTGCTGACGAAGTTCTTCATGTTAAGACGGAATCATACGACAGTGGAACCGGTTAGGCAAAGAGGCGTTAGGGATAGGTCAATGTGATGTTGTATATCACGCAATGGAGGTAATCCAGAGGGAAGCTCATCCGGGAAGACATCGGAGAAATCTGTGAGAATATCCTGAAGTTGTGGTTGAATGGATGGTGTGGTATGAGAGGTTGGTGAAGACAAGAGGAGTACGACCATTCATGTATCTCGCATGAGGCTGTCGAATGGAACACGTTGAAGGAGGAGCACAGGTGCGGATGATGTCACTGGCGCAGTATATGGTGCGGGTGGGGAGGGTAAATAGGGCGGTGGGGATGGTTTGAGTACAAAAAAGTTGATTATTAAACCAAAAGCTGTAAGTGTTAAGGAACCCATCATGAATGACACGTCGATCAGACTCCCACGGTCGTCCTAAGAGTAAATGGCAAGCATCCATTGGGACTATATCATAAGGTTTATCATGATAAGCATTGCCAACAGAAAAGGACACCATTGTGCGTTTGGTGACAGGGAAGTCATTGTGTTGTTGAAGCCATGCGAGCTTGTCAGGTGATGGATGGGTTTCTTCAGGCAAGGCAAGCTTTTTAACTGCATCAGCCGAAATTACATTCTCGGAGCTTCATGAATCAATGATGAAATTGCAAACCTTTTCGTGGATAGTACACTTGGAATGGAAAATATTATTTCGTTGTGAATTGGCTGGAGGACCATGTGGAGCAAGGCAAGAACGTCGAAGCATTAATAGAGGTCCGGAATCAGCTATAAGTTCTTATGTATCACATTGATCATCCTCGTCGTAGATAGGATCATCATGGTCGACAATCTGTTCCTAAAGGAGTAGACCACGAAAAGCTCTACTTGGACATGCCGGCTGATGGTGACCGACCTCACCACAAGAGAAACAACGACGGCCTTCTGGTCGTGGTTGTTTTTGTGGGTCGACGGGTACAATGGCTGTTTCTATCTTTGTGGTGTCGGTAGGAGTAGCTGATGGAGTTGTTGTGGTAGGGCGAGGTGGTCGATATGTTCCCCAAGCTTGGGATCCAGTATGAGTTTATGATACACTAAAAATCGTATCTTGCTACTGTTAAGTTAACAGTTGTAGTTGTAATACTTGAGATTCAATTCCAGAAGACCGCTTTACACTCTTAAGATTTTAATTTCTTAGCTAAAACTTTCAGATTTAACAGAGAACAAGGTAAAAATAGCAGAGATCAAGGTACGGTTTGAGCTGTTTTAAAATTGGAGAAAAGCTAGCCTAGGGTGATTAAACGGATGTTAGATATCATTAAGCCACACAATTATTCAAGTCTGAATTAAGAACGAGCCCAGAACATAGATCAATGGCTAGAACAGCCCACTGTCGTGGCGCTTGTTCCTTTCAGAAAACAGCCCCGGAGACTAAGCTGTCGCTTGTTCCGAGTTCTGTCTATGAACAGTAACGATCATGCTTACTCAGTTCATATTACACCCTAATATTTACTTTCGCTGATTAGGGATATAATACTTATTCTAAACAGTTCAGACAATCTATAACACGGTTAATGAATAGATGAAACCCTAGATCTAACATAAAGTGATCAGATTCATGCTAGCATTAAGATAAGTTTAGAATAAAGGCTATCAATGAACATACAACTTATTTGTGTGTAGCTTAATAAATCCAACACCCTAACACCCTAAACTAACAAGATCGACTACTCAGCAATCATAGTAAATAACACAGAAAGGATTACTGAATAATACTTCATAAATCGAAATCAAAAAGTAAAAGTAGGGTTCAAGAAATCTTCTCTAATCGCGAGAACAGGGTGAAGATTCCTTTCTCCCTTACAAAGTATTGAATCCAAACAAGTTTTTCCTGAAAAATATGAAAGAAAATTGATCTGAGTGAGTCTGCCTCTGTTAATGGTCGTGCTTTCTCTTTTATAGGGTTTTGTGGCGGCTGGAAATAAAGGGGGAAAGGATTAGGGTAAATCCCAAGAGAATCTGCAGTTTCCTAAAATATCTCCGCGGGTGATCAAGGCTCTGCTTGATCACTGGGGTTGTTCTCCGGGACAGAATTCAAATTTCTCCTTTTTCTTCATTTTCCCTCCAAAGTTCCACAGCCTCTTCTGCACCTGAAATGCCTCGAATAGAGCTGTAAGTACCCTATAATTGCATGAGAAAGATCAATAAATCACAATCGAAGTATGTTAAAAACACACTATATCAGTTTATGACTCAATGGTTAAGGCTTGTTGATGAGCTTCGGAGATGAATTGAGGTCGTAATAAGTTCAAAGTGAATTGAATTTGTTGGCGTAGACCTCCCACGAATATCATGACCATTTTTTGTTCTAAATTCTGAAGTTCCACTCGATTGATCATCTTAAAAAAATTACGTGGCATAATCATCGATAGATCGTGTTCCTTGCCTCAAGTTTTGAAACTTTTGAAACAGTAGTTGATTATAGTTATATGGCAAAAAAGTTCCTCTTCATCTCACGCTTCAATTTATCCCATGTTGAGATTTTTGATTTTCCAAGTCGTGCCCTAGTAGTCTTGCTTTGTGACCACCAAGCTGCTGCCCGGTCGCGAAAATGGATTGCTATAAGGGGAACACATTGGTCGAATGGGATTTGCTTGAATTCCATGATTTCTTCCACGGTTACAATCCAATCTATAAGTTCTTCAGCCACGGAAGTACCATAAAACTCGGGGAAATCGACTTTGAAACTAGACTTACATGATGAATTGTTGATGTCCTCGTCCAAATCCAAGTCGGAGTTGTTGGGACGTTGGCAGTTGTGGCAGAGTGGAGCGAAGGGGTTGGAGTCATTATCAGAGTCGTCAGAGTTGGAGAGCTGGTCGGCTTGGCGATGGCGGTGTGTAGGGTTGGTATGTTGTGTTGTGAGTTCTGCCACGGCCGCGGTGAGGTCTGCGATTTTTTGTTGGAGATCGTTGATGGAATGTTGAGTAGTTGAGATATCATCATCAACTGGTTGTTGAGAACGTGTTTTGTGAGCCATTGTAGGAGGTTAGCTGGAATTTGAGCGTAGCAAAGATCTGATACCAACCTGGCGCAGCGTACAATTTGGTGAACGGTCGATCAAAGAACGATTGAGGTTCAAGAGACTTGTTCTTGGATCGATCAAAAGTTTCTTTCGATATCTTCTTAAGACCAACTTCTTGCTTTGATGAATTTAATCAAATCGAAACAAGGTTTAAAACAAAGGCTTTCTATTAATCAAAACATGCTTACAAGATGAGAGCTCTAGCTCTTTATATAGAGAAATAAAAGTCATGATCTATCTAAAACTAGGAAAACTAGAAAAGGAAAAGTTCCAAAACCTTATCATTTTTAGGAAAAGGAAAACTAATCTAAACTAAAAAAGGAAAAGTTCCAAAACCTTATTCTAAAAGAAAACCTATTGTAAGTATGATTATATTGGTGCTAGTGAAGATGTCGCTGCATCACTATTAGTATGTGCAATGTTAGCTATAAGATAATCTCTAATGTCCTATGCCAAAGATTAAATTTTTTTCTACTAGGAATAATATCAGAAACTCAATCGGCATTCGTTGCTGGACGAAAAATTTCAGACAATGTTATGATTGTACAAGAAATGTTTCATGCGTTGAGAACTAAACTAAAGAGACGGAATAAGAGGATGGCTATCAAGACGGATATGAGCAAATCGTATGATAGAATGGAATGGACCTTTATCCAAGCAGTGATGCAAAAGATGGGGTTTTCAGAAATCTGAATAGATTGGATCATGCGGTGCATAACTTCGGTTAAGTACAAAGTACTCATGAATGGTCAGCCAAGAGGAAACATTCTCCCGAAAAGAGGATTACGCCAAGGAGATCCTTTGTCTCCTTTCATATTTATTCTATGCCCGGAAGCGCTCGTTAGACCATCCGCAACAAGGAGTCCTTAGGGAGAATCTTTAGGGAAATATTAATTTTATAATTAGTGGGTCCCATGAACAGTCAAGGGATTGATCTTTACACTATTTGCGGGCTCCACTGCCCACGTGGCGGCAAGCGAATGGTCAGTTTTTTTTTAAAAAAAAAGAATCTAAAATATCCTTATTTAATCCGAAATGCCCTTTTTTCTTTTTCCCTGAGGATTCTCCCTAAGGACTCCTTGTTGCGGATGGTCTTAGCCTTCTTAATCATGCTGAGAACGAAAGGAAGATAACAAGGATGCGGGTTACACGCACATGTCCCTCGATATCTCACCTTCTCTTTGCTGATGATAGCCTTTTTCTGTAAGGCGGAGCCCCGTGAATGTGAAGAAGTAATGAAAGTGATAAGGAAATATGGGAATACGTCAAGACAGTGCATTAACTTTGAGAAATCTTTCTTGCTCTTTGGTAAAAAGATAGATGCTCATTCTCGACAGTAGATTAAAGAAAAGGTAGGAATCCAAAACGAAGGTGGGATGGTGTCATATTTAGGAATACCAAAAGATATTAGTGGCTCTAAATGCAAACTGGTTGGATGGGTAGATGTTATCGAAAGGTGGAAAAGAAGTTCTAATTAAATCCATTCTATTAGTGTTGCCAACATATGTGATGTCTACCTTCCTATTGCTATTAAAGACTTGTGAAAAGTTTGTAAGTGTCATTGCACAGTTTTGGTGGAGTTCAAATTCACCAAAGAAAGGTATACATAGTGCTGATCCGGACTCTTTAGGCGCTTAAAGCGGATAAGAAAACGATGCCCTTAAATATAGCTAAATTTTACTATATTTTAAGTATATAATCAAAATAATACCAAATATTATTACAATTTATGCTATTTAAAATAAAAATAAAATACAAAAAATCAAAAAAATATATATATGTAGCTCATCTTGACTATTTCCTTCGTATTTTCAGTTCCATTTGGTTGATTTCTAGTTTTATTCTTAATCACATTTTCTATAAACCCAAAGAAACAAAAAAAAATAGACAAAGCAAAACATATGATAAAATCATCCCTAATGTCAACTTCACAATTTTAATTGTGGTCAAAAATTTCAGAAAATATTAAATCCTATGACAATTTAATTTTTTGAATTTTAAGTTCCTAACAAAATCGAAAAAATCTTAAAAACCAAAAAAAAAAGAAAGCCAAAAATAATATGCAAAATGGAGTTATTTAGTCAAATGTAAACTAATAATTCACGTTAATAACATATTCAAACAGCTATTTTTGCAAACATGAACCATAAAACAGAAGACAGCAAAAAAGAAAATTAGGTTTTATTTAATTAAATTTTTTTTTTTTTGTAACAACGATTTTATTAAGAAAGTTACACTGTATATGGATAATACAAATAATCCCGCAACCAAACTGGTGGAGTATTAAAGAAATACGATAAGGAAGAAAAATCTTGACACTTCTTGGACATATCATTTAGTCTAATATGCTTAATACAAGAAACTAAGTGGGGGTTATTGGTTCTTGCATTTTAATGGATTTGAAAATCTAAACTAAATCAAATGTTATTGGTTCTATGATTTTAAAATTCATATTGAAATCATGTGTTATTGGTTTCATGATTTATAAATTCTAATTTAAATCAGGTGTTATTCAATCATCCGGATTTACTAATGGATTTGATTTCATAATGGATTTGCATGAATTTCTTTGTTAAAAATACAAAGACTCAAATCCGAGGGAAAACCTCCGGATTTATAAATACAAATTAAAATTTATATATTAGATTTAAAAATCAATATATTTTACATTGATTTGTAAATACTATATGGATTTCTAAATACTCTAAAGTACATGAACCAATAACGCCTCCTAATTAGATTTGTTGGAAGACGCAAGAAAATCCTTAGGAGGCGTTATTGGTTCATGTACTTTACAGTATTTAGAAATCCATATAATATTTACAAATCAATGTAAAATATATTGATTTTCAAATCTAACATATAAATTTGTATTTGTATTTACAAATCCGGAGGTTTTCCCTCGGATTTGAGTCTTTGTATTTTTAATAAAGAAATCCATGCAAATCCGTTATGAAATCAAATCCATTAGTAAATTCGGATGATTGAATAACACCTAATTTAAATTAGAATTTATAAATCATGAAACCAATAACACATGATTTCAATATAAATTTTAAAATTATAGAACCAATAACACTTGATTTAGTTTAGATTTCCAAATCCATTAAAATACAAGAACCAATAACCCCCACTTAGTATCTTTGACTGAATATATTATTAATTGTTCTTATTATCAAAAAAGGAAAAATTATAATGATTATCGAAAAAAATGGAAAAAGTGAGTTCGTACCCATGAAACCTAGGTAAGAAAGAGAAAAATACAACCACTAGCCTAAGGAGACTCTATGGGTTTGGCGCCCCTAAATCTTTTATTTACCTTTGGGGCCTAAACCTCTTGCTTCATAGTGGGTATACACTAGGCGAAATGAAAAAAACTATGCAAACTAAAATAAGAAGAAGGCGTGGAATTTTGTTTGATTTATGAGTTTAATTTGGTTCTTCTGACAAAATATTGTGGAGATTAGTCCAACATCTGGATTCTCTGGTGGCTAAGGTGCTAAGAAGGAGATATTACCAACTGAGTTTATCTTTACGTTTAATTTCGGTTACCAATCCCTTATATGTCTGGACTAGTATCTAAGCGGTATGGAATCTATTGTTACTGGGTATTAGACAAAAAATCAATTCAGGACATGAGGTTAAAGGGGTTTTTTGCCAAAACTGACCTAAAACTTGATTTGAAATGCAAAAGTAAACCCAAACTTGAATCAAATGCAAAAGTAACCTAAAAGGCTATTGAAATTACAACCAGCTCCTTGTGAACAAAAAAAAAACGGAATTTTTTTTTACGTTTCTAACCCCCGCAAGTCTTCTGTCTAGACGACTTACAAGTAAGTCGTCTGGACGACTTACTAGTAAGTCGTCTAGTATAGTACTTCTTAAAAATAATTTAAAAATTTTGTAAAAAATATTTTGATAAGTGAAAAATTGAAATCATGTAATTAACGTATGTTTAAAGAAATATAAATTAAGATATAACAAAATTTAATTGTTTTCAACATAGATGAGTGAAAGTAGTGAGTCATGATATTCTTTGGTTTAGGTTTTGCCAACATATGTTGTAGTATTGTATGTGTTCTTAGGGTTAGATTTTGGAAAGCATAAATGTTTTTTTGAAAAATTTAAAATTGACCTAAGTGTATTTATTTCTGTATATAGTAAACACTATTTAAGTATAATTTGATTTTATAACGTGGTTTGTTAGTTATTTTAGTCAATTTCGTTTAGGGTTTAGGGTTTAGGGTCTGGGACGACTTACTAGTAAGTCGTCTGGTGAATATTTACGGTAGACGACTTACTAGTAAGTCGTCTGATGCACGTTCAAACCGGACCGAACCTTTAGTTTTACCATTTTACCAATGTGCTTTTAAACATAACCGGATTTTTTTACCGGGCATATATAAGATTTTTTTTTTTTTGGTTTACTGTTTCGCGAGATTTAGAAACTGTAACGTCATTCTCTCAAAGAGGCGATTTCGAAGGCGATTTCGAAGGCGATTCTCTGTAATCCATCATTCTCACAACCGTTTCTCACCGCCGTTATCACCGTCATTCTCACCACCTTTCTCACCGCCACTTCCTCTATTTCAAACCCTAGCGCCGTTTGTCTGTAAACCCTAGCGCCGTTTGTTTGTAAACCCTAGCGGCGTTTGTCTGTAAACCCTAGCGGCGTTTCTTTCAGAGGCGTGTCTGTAAACCCTAGCGAGGTAAGTTAAAACGTTGTCTCTTAAGTCCACCGTTCTCACCACCGTTCTCACCGCATTTCTTTTTGGCTGTCTATTTTGGCAGATTTATAACCGCTGTGTCGAAGGCGACTATGGCTTCTCCGAAATTTCAGGTATGCTCTAAAAATGTCTACTGGAAGTCTTGGAAGACTTATAATTAAGTCGTCTAGAACGTCTTCCAGACGACTTAATTATAAGTCGTCTGGAAAGTCTTCCAGACGACTTAATTACAAGTCTTCCAGCTGGAAGACTTTACAGACGACTTAATTATAAGTCGTCTGGAAAGTCTTCCAGACTTATAATTAAAATGTTATACTGAGATGGTTGTCTTTCATTGTTTTGCAGACAAAAAAATGGATATTCCAGAACTCCCCCGTAGGTTGCATACATTAGGGGAAGAGCCACCAGCAATGAAAGCTATTTCTTATCATACGGATTGTACGAAGTTGCATAATGCTTTAAAGAATGCTCTTCATGGTGACGAATATGAAGAGCTAAAGGAGTCAAAGCTGGGAGTTTTCATCAAGTTTAAAGAGCTCGGATTTGGTTGGGCTTCAAGGCTGGTGCACTACATGCTCGGATTCCAGCTGGACATAAAGAAGAAGTACGAGCTGTGGAGTCTAGTTGGTCCAGAACCTGTGAGGTTTTCACTGTTAGAGTTTGAAAACCTCACTGGTCTAAACTGCGAGTACATAGAGGACCTTGAGAGACCGAGGTGTGCTGTCACAAAGGAGATGGCTTCTTTCTGGGACATGTTGGGAGTTCATGTCGAAACTGGGCCATCTACTGAGCAGATAATAGCAGCATTTGAGAGATGCGAAGGGTGGTCTCGGGAAGATCGCAAGCGGCTCGGGTACCTTGCCATCTTCACTGGATATATAGAAGGGAGAAAGTATTCAACCGCCACAAGGGTTAGTCTGGCAAGGCTTGTGATGGATTTAGAACGTTTTGAGAACTATCCATGGGGGAGAGTCGCGTTCAAGGTGCTGATGGACTCTTTGAAGGGCAAAGATATTTCGGGCTGTTACACTGTCGATGGGTTTATACAAGCTCTCCAGGTCTGGGTGTACACAGCTCTGCCGGAATTGGCTGCTAACTATGGTAATCCCATACCAAACAGACCGTCTCCACCGATACTGGCTTACATGGGTGGCAAAGGACGCAGATGCTTTAAAGATGCTATCTGCAGACAGGTATTTACTTCTATCCTTTACTCCAAAAATTAAGTCGTCTGGAAAGTCGTCTGGCAAGTCTTCCTACTGGACGACTTACCAGACGACTTAATTAAGTCGTCTGGTAAGTCGTCCAGTAGGAAGAATTTCCAGACGACTTAATTAAGTCGTCTGGTAAGTCGTCCAGTAGGAAGACTTTCCAGACGACTTAATTAAGTCGTCTGGTAAGTCGTCCAGTAGGAAGACTTTCCAGACGACTTTCCAGACGACTTATTTATAAGTTAATCCGTCAAATATCTAAGTTCATATCTTATATTTACTGCAGACTACAGTGGTGAACTTTGTTGAGAAGGATTATGGTGAAATGTTTCCAAAATGGGACTCTGATGCTGAGGACCTTCCCGCGGAGAACATAATTAAAGTTATGTTTAATCAGAGACCGTGGAAGTGGACCATGGATTGCTGGGAAGTCACCGGTACTTGGGTCAATACAAAGCCGGTGGTTGTGAGTCCATCAAAGAAAGCCATAGTTTTGGTAGAAGAAGAGAGTCCAAGACCTCTGAAGAAAGCTCGTAAAGAGGCAAAAAAAGAGGCACCTGCAGAGGCACCTTCAGGGGAGAGTGCAGGGAAGTTTGCAGAGGCTGGTGAAGAGGCTCGTCCAGAGGTTCGCACAGAGGCTCGTCCAGAGGTTACTAGGACTGTGATTGGGATGAGCAAAGAGGATCTTGAAAGAAATTTCAAGGACATATTTGATGCCATGAGGGAAGGGTTTGGGACGTGCCTTATGGAGATCAAGCATTTGTCGGAAAGGGTGGAAGCAGTGGAGAAGAAGGTTGGTATCACCAAACATGTGACAGGGACATCCTCTCAACCCACTACCTCTCAACCTAAAGGCACATCCTCTCAACCTAAAGGCAGATCCTCTCAACCCACTGCCTCTCCCGGGGTTAGTGAAAGTGTAAACGGGGAGAAGGATAAAACACCTCTGGATGAGAGTGTTAAAGAGGAGAAGGATAAAACACTTCCTGAAGAGCTAAAGGAGTCAAAGCTAGAGAAGGATAAAACACTTCTCGATGAGAGTTTTAACGATGAGTCCGCATCTGAGAGCCTTGTTCTATTGGCCAAAAAAACAAGTTTCACTCCAGCAGAGAAACAGCAGCAGGTTGCTAGATATGAGGACAAGAGAGAAACTGCTTTGGCAGTTGTCCGTCAAAAGACTGAGCGGAACAGGAAAGTTGCTGCCTCACAGAGATCTCCTTATACTGCAAACACGAAAAAACCTTCTAGAGCCTACAATCCCTTTGCAGCACTTGACAGGAAGAAGTTGAAGGAGCTCGTCGAATGGTTGCAAACTGATCCGTAAGTGATTGCCTACCTTGCTAATAGCTTCTCCCTATAAAAACTAATTGCTTTTCGTGTTTGCAGTCATTATAAAACACCTGCAGACAAGAAACCTCGTACAAGTCCGACGTGGTGGTATCACGTCCTTCGGACCCCCCTATCTTGGCTGGAGGATTGTGTAAGTCGTTTGACAAAACTGATTAGTAGATTACTTAGTAAGTCGTCTGGTAAGTCTTCTACATAGTCGACTTACCAGACGACTTACCATAAGTCGTCTGCGTAGAAGACTACCATAAGTCGTCTGGTAAGTCGACTATGTAGAAGACTTACCAGACGACTTACCAGACGACTTATGGTAGTCTTCTACGCAGACGACTTATGGTAAGTCGTCTGGTAAGTCGTCTGGTAAGTCGTCTGGTAAGTCGTCTGGTAAGTCGTCTATGAAGACGACTTATGGTAGTCTTATGGTAAGTCGTCTGGTATCTTATGACTTGTATTATTTTATATGCAGCATATGGATGCTTGGATCAATGTTTTGAGGAAGAGGCAAAAGGAGACGCCACACCTTTTCAGGAGCGAGAGAATATGCTTCCTTGATCATCTCTTTTCTCAACAATGGAGGTTTAACTACCAGGATTTTAAGAATTCGCAGCCCGATGCCTATGGTTTAGGAAGAAGACTTCCTGGTGGGGCGTGGGCTTATTATTCAGGCGAGTTACCATCATTTTGCAGGACGGACAAGGTTTGGGGGACGGATGTTGATGATATCTATTTGCCAGTGAACCAGAGCGACACTCATTGGATTGCGCTGTGGATATCGATCCCTAAGAGACACATAGTCGTCTGGGACAGCATTCGTTCACATATCTCCCCTCAAGAACTGGATCTGATAATGGAGCCTTTTCTCCAGATGCTCCCTTATCTGCTTTTTGAGTGCGCATCCGTTTCTCAACGTGACCAGTTATCACTGGAGCCATTCACGTATGAGAGACCAACCGATATCCCTCAGGCCAGATCTGGTGATTGTGGCGTGTACACTCTGAGGTACATTGAATGTCATGCTCTTGGGATGCCATTTAACCAAAAAGACTTTGCTAAGCCCAACGCGAAGACTATGAGGGATAAGATGGCGATCGATATATTTAAAGAGCTTCCTGAGCAGCATGCGAAAGAAAACGATGACCTTGTAAAAAACCTTGGAACATATGATGTATGATAGATTAGGATTTGTGTGTATTTGAACTTGTAATTTATGATAGATTAGGATTTGTGTGTATTTAAACTTGTAATTTATGATAGATTAGGATTTGTGTGTATTTAAACTTGTAATTTATGATAGATTACGATTTGTGTGTACTTGAACTTTTAATATAATTAGACGACTTAGCATTATATTGAACTTTTATATTGGACGACTTAACATTATATTGGACGACTTAGCATTATATTGGACGACCTAACAGAATACTGGACGACCTAACTGAATACATAGACTAAACACAAGGTCTTCTGGACGACCTAACTTGAAGGTCTTCTGGACGACCTAACTTGAAGGTCTTCTGGACGACTAACTTCAAGGTCTTCTGGAGGACTAACCTTCTGGACGACTTACTTGAAGGTCTCGTGGAGGAATAAACTCTGGACGACTTACTTGAAGGTCTTCTGGACGACCTTCAAGTTAGTCGTCTAGTGGTTCCTTACATTGTGGTTTCGTATGACCAGTTTCCTTGCAATTTGAGCATCTATAAACCCTGTGTTGTTTCCTAGGTTTGCGTCCTTTCATCCTGGATAGCTCCAACCAGGATTGCCATCTTGATTTCTTCTGTCTTCCCCGACCACGTTTTACCTCCGGAGGCAAGCATGTGCGTTCCTCAACTTGTTGTCCAACACAAGGATATATATTTTCTGAGTATCCTGCAAACAAATAATCCTTTGAGTACACTGGACTTACAAGTGTGGAGATATGCAAACCAGCATGTATTCCAGCAGCTATAGCATGAGAGCAAGGTATTTTCTCCACTGCATAAACACCACAATCACACTTGCCATGTTCCAAATCAACCACACAGTCCATTTTGCCACCTTTCACAAAGAATCGCCATCCATCAATTGGTTGAACCCTCATCGTATCCGCTATCTCCGATCGAACAGCAAGCAAGTATTCAACACCGCGACTATGGTGACTTGGGAGACTCAAAGCATCATCTCTCCTTTTCCAAAACCACTTTCCTAGCTTCTCTCTTATGTACTCCAATAGGAAATGAATAGGAAATCCTCTAGCTCGCTTCAGTGCGGAATTAATAGATTCTGCGATGTTGCTTGTTTTTATGTTGTACCTGTCCCCCTGAGAATAAACCCTTGACCATAGGGTGACATCGGCATCCTCCAAATACGTTGCAAGGTCCGGGTTTGCACTCCGTATCTCAGCCATGTACCGGTTAAAATCTGAAACCGTATGGGCATAAGCAGCACCTTTCACCAAGTACAAGAGATGTTTCCCTTTATAAGTTTTGACAATGTTATCTTGAAGGTGATAATAACATATTCCTCGGGTTGCCCAGGGAAACACCTTCTCACACGCACTTTTAATGGCTGCATGCCGGTCGGAGACTATCACGAGAGGCTGCTCATCAGATAAACAACTAGCCAATTTTGTGAAAAACCATTCCCAAGAAGGGTTATCTTCAGCATCTACGATCCCAAAAGCCAATGGAAATATCTGAAAATTCCCATCTTGTGCGGTTGCAACTAACATAGTACCTTCATACTTCCCATGTAGGTGAGTCCCATCCACGACAATGACCCTTCTCTGATACTTAAAACCTCTGATAGAAGCTCCAAAAGAGAGAAATAGATACTTAAATCTTTTTTTAGAATCAAGTTCTATAGCTGTGATAGAACCGGGATTTGCTAAGGAGATTTGCTCGAGATATGATGGTAGACGCGAATACCCATCTTCTGCTGATCCTCTCACCAATATTTGTGCATATACCAGTGCTCTGTATGAAGTGGTGTAATCAAGCGTCATGCCAAACATGTTCTTCATTGCATCAGTGATATGCTGTGGATTCAACCCATCAATGATTCCAACACGATCAATGAAAAGCCTAGCAACATACTTCGGAGTACAGTGTCTCCGCTGAGCGATTCGGTCTCCCACTGAGCATGTATGTGTTTCCACATACTTTGTTACCCAAAACGTGTTTGTTCCATGTTTCACACTCGCTCTCATCTTCCATCCACAACCACTAACCTGACAGGTTGCCACAAAGAGAGTTTTCGTTGACTTATATATTCTGAAGGAGAACTTACGCTTAACTGCTGTCAACCGCAGCTCTGAAAGCAGTGCATCCTTGCTAACAAAACTCTGGTTGACGTAGATACTGTTACCATTCGATCCTTCTCCTTCAATAGCATAAGTCTTTTTGAATTCTTCAAAACACATATCATCATCTTCTTCCAAATCCTCATCTTTAATCTTTCCATAAACACTGTAATCCTCACCATTCTCGTCCGCTTCAGCAACAATAGAGATATCAACATCCTTCTCCCCATCATCCTCCTCCCCATCATCCTCTTCCCCATTATGATTCTCATCTTCAACCAAATCATTATCATTTTCAAAAAACTCATCAGCTTCATCATCTTCATCCTCCTCTTCCCTTTCCTCTGAAACTGTTTCCACCTTGCTATGGCTTGATACACAAAGCCGTACTCCATGCGTTTTGGTTATCTCGAGCAAGTTTCGAACTTGTCTATCACTTGTAACATGAATAGGAGGAGTGTCTGGAACCTGCATCATTTCAGCTGGTAACAAGTATGTTATCTCCACAGATTCTGTGCTCATGTCCAGGTTATAATCTTCTTGAACCATTACAACAAGTTCAGCATGTGTCGAACCTTCACTCAACAAAAATAGTCTCGCTCCTTTGGAATTATCAACCACAAAATCCCAATTAGAATCTTCCAAAAACCATTCTCCATACACTGCATGTAACTGACGCAACATCTGCAAAATTTCAAAATAAAACACATTAGTAAACATAGAGAAAATGAAAGTTTACTAAACATTGACGCAGACGACTGACGGTTAAGTCGTCTGGAAGACATAGACGACTTACAAGTAAATCGTCCAAATAGGTCATTTTTGCAATTGACTTTAAAATGGGACGACTTACTAGTAAGTCGTCCAGATTTGTTTGTTAAGAAAAAAAAATTCTAGACGACTTACTAGTAAGTCGTCCAGGATAAACGGGTTAGTTTTGCATTTGACCGAGTTGTGTCAGATATTTGACTTTTCCTGGACGACTTATAAGTAAGTCGTCTCTGGGAAATCAAAAATTTCAATATTTTATTAAAGCTAGACGACTTACCTGTAAGTCTTCTCAGGTTATTTTAAAATTCGAAAATAAAACTTAAATATTTAACTTTTCCCAGACGACTTAATTTAAAGTCGTCTAGGTAGAGGACTTACTTGAAAGTCGTCCGAGAGAAGCAAGGTTTGACCAGAATCTCGGAAAAAAATCTGGACGACTTCCCTTATCCTAGACGACTTTCAGGAAGGTCCTCTACCTAGACGACTTCCAAGTAAGTCGTCTGGGAAAAGTTAAATATTTAAGTTTTATTTTCCAATTGCAAAAGTAACCTGAGACGACTTACAGGTAAGTCGTCTAGCTTTAATAAAATATTGAAATTTTTGATTTCCCAGAGACGACTTACTTATAAGTCGTCCAGGAAAAGTCAAATATCTGACACAACTCGGTCAAATGCAAAACTAACCCGTTTATCCTGGACGACTTACTAGTAAGTCGTCTAGAACTTTTTTCTTAACAAACAAATTTGGACGATTTATAAGTAAGTCGCCCGTGTGCTTAGAAGACTTACCCGTAAGTCTTCTTCAGCCAGACGACTTACGGGTAAGTCTTCGACGCGAACAAATCTGAAAAAAATTTCAATTTCATACCTTTCACTAGTGAGATGACTTCCTAAGCACAAATAGTCCTCTCCAACCACCCAGAACCTCAAACGAAAGTAACCCACGAAGATTAGTATGCTTGAATGGCTCTACCAAGCCTAAAAAATTTAGAATCAAAAGCTTGAATTTTTTGGATGAATATGGAGACAAAGTTAAAGAGATGTTGTTTTTTGTTCATAACATTTAGTGCCAATCAATTTTAGGTAGTGTCAATCAATTTTAGGTGCATTAAGAGCTTCAAATTGGTTGTTCATGGTGGTTGTGGTATTGATGGCAATGGCAATATTGTAAATATTTGAAGATGATGAGGTTGAGAGAGTAAAAATGTCATTTTCAGAAAAAAAAACAAGAAAAAAAACAATGGCATTTTCGTAAATAATGTGAACATATGGGGTGAATTGGACACAAGAAATGACAAAAAAAGGGAGAGGTTAGTTTTGTGTTTGACTTTGAGTTTTGAGTCAATTTTGCAAAAAGCCCATGTTAAAGTGTGGTAAGATCCCTAGATCCCAACAATACTAGTTAGACCGGCCTATTTATCTGCTCCAGTTTTGCATCCAAATATGAGAATTAACGATTTAATAAATCAAAAATAAAAACTCTTTATATATATAACGATTATAAATTTAGGCAATTTAATTTAATAAAAAATATTTAAATCAAACAAATATAAAGAATTCTAAAATATCTGATTTATTATTTTGATTATCAAATTTAAAATATCTGATTTATAATTTTGTATTTAGAAGATTTTATAGGAATTCTATTCAAGTAGATATCTTTAAAATTTTACGTGAGTATTTCAGGTTTTTTGAAGTTTGGAGTATCAAATTTTTTTTTGACATAATTAAATTTTTCTTTTTTGACTTCTCTAACTTCTTTATATTTAATGTCTTTCTCGCAATTATCTTATTTTGCATACATTATTTCATAGTTTCATCTTTCCCTCTTAAAAAATATTTAAATTTTAGATGTGTTTTAACTTGTTTAGTGTATATCAAAATAATATTATATATTTAACCACAATATAATCATTTTTGTTTTTGCTATTATTTTAGCTGAAAAACTTCTAGTTTTAAACATTTTTTTTAAGATTGGAAGCTGATTTTAATGTTTTAAGATACACAAATTTATCTTATCTTCAAAGCTTTCAAATCTGAACCAGATACAACAGAATTCGTTAAAATACTTTTTCAGAAGTCCGAAATGCATAACGTCAAAACCTATAACTTTCGTTCATCACTAAACATGTGTTATATTTGTGTTTAATAATTTATTAACAATTATCTTTATTTTGTGGCAGAACTGTAAATTTTGTATATACATTTATTTATATCTTAAAAATTCAGTTTCAAATGAAAATTGAAATATGCGTGTTTGTAATTTTGTGTTTCAGAGATATAGATTTTTCAGGTCTTCGCAAATTTTATATTTGAACTTGAAATAACATACTTTATTTGCGGAATTCACCAGGATATTTTATCTAAGTCATCAAAATTATGAACAATAAAAAAAACCCAACCATAATATTTTAACATAAAATTAGTTTTGCAACAAATTTTTATTATAAATAGAGAAATACCGTAGGATAGTTTTAAAAATATTTTTTTCACAAAAAATAGCTTACAAGAAAAAAATGACCAAAATAAGTTTTATTAAAGGATGTAAAATACACTTATATCTCTAGTGTTAAATAATCTAGACATAGGGTTTAGAGTTATTGAGTGGAGTTTTGGAAGTGAGTTTAAAATTTTAAAAAAAATGAAAATTTTCATAATAGAGGGTATTTTGGTCATTGTCTTTTTTAAAGGCTATTTTGATGATAAAAACTTAAAAATAATATATATTTAGAAAAATGCCCTTATAAATATTTGATTATAAATTATTTTGAATTTAACTTGTATGTGTTTTCTTATTAAGTCTTTTTATTTATTTTTATTAACCTAGATTTTCTAAATATTATACCACTTTATTTTTACAACATATGTTTTTTTCTCATGTTGCCTTTCCAATAAAAAAACTTTATCATCTATGATTTTATCTTTTAAGAATTTGGAATATTATCATTTGATTTTAAAATATTTATTTTAAAAACTGTATATGTGGTCAATAGAAATTTAGAAAACTAGACAACTTATTTTGAGTTTGGAATTTTATATGATTTTTTATTTTATTTTTGTTACTGAACTGATGGATTATTTTATTAAAAGCTGCAATTTTTGGTAAGATTGTTTATATTTTTCTCAACATGTTTTGTTATAATTAAAAATAAATATGAAATTTATAGCTAAAATTGATTTCTTATTAAAATAATTAATGAATATTAAAATCCAAAGATTTCAAATAGCATATTTTAAAAATAAAATCAAACTAAAATTTAGTTATATACTATTATATTTTGTATATAATCATTTTTAGATAATACATTGCTGTTATTTTAAAAATAGATAATATATGGTTGTAGATATAAGGTCTTAACATATGTTAACAATTTTATTTTTGTACAAAAATATTACATAATTTGGGAATTTAATCCTTTTAAACGGTGCATTATACATTATTTATTTAAATGAAAGTATTTTTTAGAAATATGTTAAAAAGCACAGATTTCTTTATGATTAAAATTATTTAAAATTAATTATAATAATATTAAATTACTAATTATGAAATTAATCAATGCATTTAATTTTTAATAAAAAATTTATTAAGATTTTGTTAGATTTTTTCTCAACAGATTTTGTTATAAAAAAGTAAAATTTAAATTGAAGTTTGAATTGATTTATTACTAATATCTTTATAATTATTAAGATTTTTTAGAAATATTATATTTAATAGATTAATGTAATTAATCAAATAGATATAATTGACGAAATGAATCTATGATTTTTTATGGTAGATAAAAATTGTACTTGTCTACTAAAAGAGAAGAGATATCAACACATAATCAAAAACATAAATCTGGATAACATATATTGACTACATATATATATATATATATATTCACACTACCTATTGAGAACAATATTGGCAAATAAACGTCTCAATAATGGCTTCCATTTGCTTGATCCTCTATCTTTCCTCGGTTCTTCTCATGAGCCTCTGTCAGCTTCCTACAGCTATTGAGGATGATAGAAAGGCAAGTCATTGCCGTTATATATGTCTCGTTACCATATTTATGTTTTGTTTTTGTATTAGCATGCATATTCATCGTTATAGCATTTTTGTTTGAGTCAGGTATATATTGCTTACATGGGGGCACTTCCTGCAAAATCTTCTTACTCTCCTATGTCTCACCATCAAAATATCCTTCAAGAAGTTATTGAATCAAGGTTCTAAGACATGAGTCAAACCACTCTCAGCCCTGTTTCTTGTTGTTTGCGTCATCGTCGTCTTTTCTTTTTTGTTCCAAAGTTCCATAGAAGATTCTTTGGTGAGAAGCTATGGAAGAAGTTTCAACGGTTTTGCAGCCAAACTAACTGAATCTGAAAGAGACAAGCTTGCTGGTGAGATATATATATATATATATATATATATATATATATATATATAGATAGATGTTTGTATAATAAAAGATTATGTAATTCACTAATATGGGTATTTCAATGTTGATGATGTTATGTGTGATGTGAAGGCATGGAAGGTGTGGTTTCGGTTTTCCCAGACACCGTTTATAAGCTTCTTACGACAAGATCTTACGAGTTCATGGGACTTGGTGACAAGAGCAAGCAGGCTCCTAACGTCGAGACTAATATAATAGTTGGTGTAATAGACGGAGGAGTATGGCCTGAATCCAAGAGCTTTTCAGATGAAGGCATTGGCCCAATACCAAAAAAATGGAAAGGAACTTGTGCAGGAGGAACTAATTTCACATGCAATAGGTAAACAACATTTTCAATTTTCTTCTCCAAGTTAAAACAATGGAGGTTAACTAAGCTAATCTAAATTCTACAGGAAGTTGATTGGAGCAAGACATTATGTGCAAGACTCAGCGAGGGACAACGACTCACATGGCTCACACACGGCCTCAACTGCAGCTGGAAACACAGTAAAAGGAGTAAGTTTGAATGGTGTGGCCAAAGGAACTGCCAGAGGCGGTGTGCCTTTAGGTAGAATTGCTATTTACCGAGTTTGTGAGCCAACAGGTTGCAACGCCGCATCAATGCTAGCTGCATTTGACGATGCTATTGCCGATGGGGTTGATATCATAACCATTTCCATTGGAGGTGGTGTCGCTAAAGTGGATGTTGACCCTATCGCTATTGGATCATTTCATGCCATGACCAAAGGAATTGTTACCACAGCTGCCTCTGGGAACGATGGCTCTAAACTTGGAAATGCAAAAAACCTTGCACCCTGGATCATATCCGTGGCTGCCGGTTCAACTGATCGAAAATTTGTTACTACTGTTGTTAATGGAGATGGCATAACCTTATCTGTAAGAAGTTTTATAATCCTGTTTATAGTGAGGAGTATGATTGTTGTCATCAGTCAGGCTGATGATTTAAGTAATGAACCATACAGGGAAGTTCGATCAATGAGTTTGACCTAAAGGGACAAAAGTATCCTTTGGCGTACGGGAAAACTGCTTCCAACAAATGTACAGAGGAGCAAGCAAGGTAACTTGTGACCCACGGCTTGAGCCCTAACTTGTAGCTCAAGAACATTACAAGTAACCTAGCTTGTGGTATAAGAAACAAATGAAAAACGTCACGCTATTGATATAACTTGATCTTCTTGTATTGTATTTCTAGGGGGTGCGCTAGTGGTTGCCTGAACACGGTGCAGGGAAAGATCGTTGTGTGCGATACTTGGAACAATGTTATGGAATCTAGAGAAGCGGGTGCAGTTGGAACCATCCTTCACATAAATAATGTTGAGGTTCCTGGTACTGGTCCAATTCCGGTCGCAATCTTAGATGATACCACTTATGAAGCAATCAGATCTTACGTGCTCACATCACCGTAAGAAACTTTTTTTTCAATGCAAAATTTATTATTTTATTCTGTAATTTAATTTTTTTATTGGTTGAAATATGGTTAATTGTATAGATAGTAGTGTTTTCACATAGAAAATTTACAAAATTAAATGGTTTCTTAATCTATATGGAAAATTAAATGGTTTCTTAATCTATATGGGAAAATTTCTCAAATAACCATTTAATTTTGTAAATTTTCTTAAACTTTTTAAGGTCTATTTTTGTGAAAAAAACTTAAAAAGGGCTATTTGAGAAATTTACCCAAACTAAAATGACATTTAAAATAAAATAAAGGAAGTAATTATTTAGTTTAGATTCGTTAACCACATTCTTCTATATGAAACAGAAACCCTCAAGGAACTATACTGAAGAGTGAGACAGTTAAGGACAACGATGCTCCGATCGTTGCTTCCTTCTCTTCTCGTGGACCAAATATTCTCTTTAGCGATATCATGAAGGTACGTACCACTCCAAATAATATTCACATAATTGGGAGCTATGATCAAAGTCTTGACACTATAAGGTTTATATAATATACATGCAGCCTGATATTACGGCTCCAGGGGTGAATATATTGGCAGCATGGTCACCGATGGATCCAACCGTTGTTCCTGGACAAAGCATGGATTACTATTTCATGACCGGGACATCTATGGCTTGCCCTCATGTCGCAGGTGTAGCAGCTTACATCAAAACATTCCATCCTGATTGGTCTGCTTCTGCTGTCAAATCTGCTATCATGACTTCTGGTAATTATTATCAATATATTTCCCTGGAGAAAGAGAAAAAATGAAAGTGATATGACACCCGAATCGGTTCTTTTTTGGTTTTGTTGCAGCTTGGGCAATGAATGCGTCCAAAAGTGTACAAGCTGAGTTTGCATACGGATCAGGACATGTTAACCCTACAGTGGCAGTTGATCCAGGGCTTGTTTACGACATAGCCAAAGAAGATTACTTAAACATGCTCTGTTCTTTGGACTACTCAGCCAAAGGCATTAGTACTCTCGCCGGTGGAGCCTTTACTTGTTCTGAGAAATCAAAGGTGACCATGAGAAATCTCAACTACCCTTCAATGACAGCCAAAGTTTCAGCTTCTTCGTCTTCAGATATCACATTTTCAAGAACGGTCAAAAATGTTGGGAATAGCGGATCCACTTACAAGGCAAAATTGTCTGGGGATCCGAAACTAAACATCAAGGTTGATCCAGAAACGCTCTCTTTCAAATCAACAGGGGAGAAGAAATCTTTCACCGTTACAGTCTCTGGCAAGAGTCTTGCGGGTATTTCTGGTATTGTGTCTGCGTCTCTGGTTTGGTCGGACGGATCATACAATGTGAGAAGTCCTATCGTAGTTTATACTTAATTAGGCTTCGACCCAGAACCCAGCAATGTATAAAAGCATGGTTATATTGTGTATCAATAAAACATATGTTATATTGTGTGTTCATTATATTGTGTTTCAATAAAAGCATGTGTGTTCATTTTAAGTTAATGTTAAAACTCAAGTTCTTTCAGTAATCAAGAATGGATTCTGTATGTGTACATTTCACGGTATCCACGTGATGGAAATGGTTCAACTTTGGAAAACGTAATTATCCCCTTTTGAACTATCACCAGTCGAACTTCCTAACTTCCTACTTGAACTAGCCCTTTTTATTACCATTGTGAAACACAATATTCACATAATCTATAATTCAATAACGGAAAGGACGGATCTAGGCCTATACTAATGAAACATTGGTGTTGACCTCCAGAAAATTTTAAGGCTTTTAACATGGGCATATGCTCCAAATTCTCAAATTTCATTATTCTTTTATAAAAGTTCTTAAAGGAAATATTTCAAGTTCCTGTAATCTGAGAACTGACCTGTGTGAGAAGACAAACAATAAAACTTTCTTTTAGAATACAAGAGTATACTTACACAAATATATGAACTTATCCATATATTTCATTAAACCGAATACCCATTTTCCTTAACAATATAATTTATATTCCTTGTTTTATAAGTCAAACAAGAACAAAAAACTGCAATAAAACTATCTTATATTATAAACTATAAAAGATTATTTAGTGGCTTTATGGGTCAGTAATGATAATGTTACTGGTCTAGGGTGGAGTTTCAAGAATCACATGAGTATTGAATCTTTCGGACTTCGTGCATGCAATAGAAGAAGACTCTCTGCCTTATACACTGAGATGAAAGGAATACTTTGTGTGGACACCTGTATGAGAGATATGAGGATCCCCTCAATACGCTTCGAGACGGACTGCTAAGATCTAATGAATATGACTACGTTCCCGATGGATTAGCCAGCTTTTGTATAGAAGAATCAATGCTTTTGGAAATATACAAGATAACTTTGAGAGAGAGAGAGAACTTGTTCCATATACCTTGGAAACTAGCAAAATAGGACATAGGCTTTATTTTTATTTTTTTCAATTAGATCAGACATAGTCAGATAGAAGTTTTCTTTAGAGAAACATCTCGTCTAAACAAGACTTGATTTAAAGAAATGGGCAGCTGACAAAAAAAAATGAGTGGCATGTTTCAGGGCCGGTTGAAGACCAAGTGCAAGCAATGTAGTAGTATAACTTTTCTTTTTGTAAACTATAAATATAAACTCTTACCAAAACAAAATTAATAAATATGAAATTTTAGAAATCTAACCTTATGGAAACAAAATAATATTCATGTTAATTTGTAAAACTTGCCAAATTATAATTAACTAATAACTTATTTTTTGTAAAAAAAATCTAATAAATATTATAATCAACATTAAAAGTAGTTACCATAATGCATGAGTATATTTTATCAAGACATCTTCTTCTCTTCTAAAAAGCTGTTCATATTTCCAGTGATATACAATTTAAACATCTCAAAACTGTTGATTCTTTCAAGGATTTTGCATCGTTAATTATATTTTTGTAAGTGATACTTATTATTTATTTACTATCCTGACTTTTATTCCTCTCTACACACATAGCTTTTCAATTAATATAAGAGAAGACATGTGGATAAATAGTCGACGACACAGATAACTATTAGTGTATATACCGGTTAGGTGTAGAATTGTACCAATGATTAAGTCTCCTTTAGCTTAAACCATTGTATATATGTTGAACCACATGTACATTTTGTAAGTTAAGAAATCATATTCATTTGTTTCAATATGGTATCAGAGCCATCAACGGTTTCTCCCTCTCCGATTCAAGATTCTTGAGCTCTTTCATGGTGAATCATCTCTTCGATGTCGCCCAGTCTTCGAAATCTTTGAATCATAGCTGATTTCTTCATTATTCTTTCTTCCGTCATCGTTATTGGTTATACTTCATGTCGAGCTTTTCTAGAGCTTCGCTTTCTTCTTTGATGGTATCCACACACAAAAATCTGATGTCTTCTACTCACTCGGTTCTGGTTTTCAAGATCACTACGAGAATCCTTACTTCATCCACAACTCCGATCATGCTGGTTTAGTGCTCGTTTCCGATCGTCTTTCTTTCGGTGCAGAGTTTCATTCATGGCGAAGATTCGTCTGAATGGCTTTGAATGTACGAAACAAGCTCGGATTCATTGATGGTACGATTCCTAAACCACCTGAGTCTCATCGTGATGCTGGATCTTGGTCAAGATGCAATGATATGGTAACAACTTGGCTAATGAACTCTGTTTCTAAAAAGATTGCTCAGAGTTTGTTGCTTATGTCCACTGCTGAATCGATTTGAAAAAATATGCTTGCTCGCATTAAACAAGATGATGCTCCTACGTTGTATGAAATTGAGCAACACCTAAGTAATATTCAGCAGGATACAATGGATGTAACATCATATTACACTGAGCTGATCACACTCTAGGAGGAATACAAAAACTATGTGGAGATTCCAGTTTATACTTGTGGCAAATGTGAGTGTAATGCATCACAATCTTGGGAGTCTCTGCAACAGGGTGGTCGAGTTACTAAGCTCCTGATGGGACTTAATAAATCATTTGAGTCTAGTCGTCGCGATGTGTTTAACCTCATTACTCAAGATGACAGACAGAAAAATATGAAACCGTTTTCAAAGGTAGATAATGTGATCTTTCAAGCTTTAGGACCAGATGCTTCTTACAACTTCGAGAACTCTGTTGATAATCCCGTTCTAGCTGCTCAACATCATCACAATTACCGTCTAAAACAACATCTTGTTTGTACCTATTGTGGGCAACTTGGTCACATTGCTCAAAAGTGTTTCAAGTTTCATGGATATCCTCTAGGACACAAGCTTCATGATGGTTTTGGTCAGACAAAAGGGCCAACAGAACAATCAACGTTCAACGCAGTCTCAATTTCAACAAACTCCTGCGTACATGAATAACAACACATAGGAAAATGTTGTGAACTCGAATCAAGGGTCTGGTGCATTTAATCTTGATCTCAGTATCATGAGCACTGACCAGGTTAACAATCTGATTCAACAACTTCAACGTCAAATTCGTCCTTCTGCGTCTGCAGCTTCTGCTCATCGTTCTTCGATCATTGAGGCTGGTTACATGGATCCCCAATCATTTTCTGGTATGATATCCTGTCTTACAACAAACTACCGATGCTGAAGTCCTGTCTCTTAAAGCAGCTCTGCATTCTAGTTTAAAGATCACGGATTTGGGTGATTTGAGATTTTTCCATGGCCTTGAGATAGCTCGCTCTGCTGCAGGAATTTCAATATCATAACTTAAATATGCGTTGCATCTTCTTGAAGATGCAGGACTAATTGTTTGCAAGCCGCGTTCTGTACCAATGGATTTTGGTGGTCAAGCTTCATCGTGATTCATGTACTTTACTCGCTGATCCTAGTCCGTATCGCACACTCATTGGCCATCTTCTCTATCTCACGATCACTCGTCCAGATATCACTTATGCGGTGCATTCTTTGAGCCAATTCATGTCACCACCTACATAAATTCATTTGCAAGCTGCCGATCAAATGCTGAAGTACATAAAGAATAACCCAGGCCAAGGATTGTTTTATTCTGCTAAATCTGAAGTGTGTCTCAATGCGTTTGCAGACTCTGTCTGGGCTACTTGTCCTCATAACAGACACTCAATAACATGATATTGTGTTTATCTTGGTAACTCCTTGATTACTTGAAATTCCAAGAAGCAAGATGTTATTAGCATGAGTAGCACAAAGGCTGAATACATGAGCATGGGTTTTATTGTGTATCAATAAAACATATGTTATATTGTGTGTTCATTATATTGTGTTTCAATAAAAGCATGTGTGTTCATTTTATGTCGATGTTAAAACTCAAGTTCTTTCAGTAATCAAGAATGGATTATGTATGTGTACATTTCTTGGTATCCACGTGATGGAAATGGTTCAACTTCTCAAATCGTAATTATCCCTTCATGAACTATCACCAGTCGAACTTCCTAACTTCCTACTTGAAATTGCTCCTTTTATTACCATTGTGAAACAGAATATTCACATAATCTATAATTCCATAACGGAAATGCCGGATCTATTCATATGCTAGTGAAACATTGGTCTTGGCCTCCAGAAATGTTTTGTGGCTTTTAACATGGGCATATTCTCCAAACTCTGAAATTTCTTTATTCTCTTATAAAAGTTCTTAGAGAAATATTTCAAGTTCCCATAATCTGAGATCCGGCCCGTGTGAGAAGACAAACAAGAAAACTTTTTTTAGAATACAAGAGTATACTTACACATATATATATGAACCTATCCATATATTTCATTAAACCGAATACCCATTACGCAACTTGATATAAGCAATGCCTTTTTGAATGGAGAGTTAGATGAAGAGATATATATGGTCTTACCATAAGGATATTCTATACTCACAGGCAAGATAGTTTCTCTTGGATCAGTTTGTAAGGTTAATAAGTCTCTATATGGACTGAAACATGCTTCTCGCCAATGGAATCATAAACTCACATTTGTGATTCTTGAACAAGGTTTCCGTCAAGCACCTTCTGATCATTATATCTTTGTCCAAAGCAATTCACATGAATTTATGGCTATACTCGTATAGGTTGATGATATATTGGTTGTTGGAAGTGATGATAATCAGGTTGACACAGTTAAGAAGAGGTTACTGTCTGTTTTCAAGTTGCATGATCTTGGACGAGCAAAGTATTTTCTTGGTTTTGAAATTGCGAGAAATGGAGAAGGAATTTCTATCAATCAACGAAATACACCTTGGAGTTACTCTCTGATTCTGGGATGTTAGGCTGTAAACCAGTCTTTGTTCCTTGGGATCCTACTCAGTCTATCTCTGCCTCTGATGGTACTCCATTATTTGATGCTTCTATATACATGAGATTAGGTGGCAGACTTCTAATACTTGACACATACTAGGCCAGATATTACTTATGCTGTTCATAAGCTCAGTCAATACATGTCCAAGCCGAGCTCTATGTATCTTCAGGAAGCCAATAGAGTGTTGCGTTTACCTGAAGATTGATCCAGGCCAAGGGCTCTTCTATCCAGCATCATCTTCTATATATCTCACTGCTTTTTCTGATGATGATTGGGCAGCATTTCCTGATTCACGTAGGTCAGTGACTGGGTTTCTCGGTGACTCATTGGTGTCTTGGAGATCAAAGAAACAACAAACCCTTTCAAGAAGCAGTTCTGAAGTAGAGTATAGATCAATGGCAGACGCAACTTGTGAATTGATTTGACTGACTGCATTGCTTCAAGATCTACATTGTCATCCTACTTCTCCTGCTAATTTATTCTGTGATAATCAATATGCATTGCACATTGCCTCTAATCCGGTTTTCCATGAGCGTACAAATCACATAGAAAAGGATTGTCATGATATCAGGGAAAGGATGCAGAGTGGATTCTTGAAGGCTCTACATGTACGCAGTGATAATGAGTTAGCGAATATCTTTACCAAAGTTTTTCAACCAGGTCATTTCAAGCACCTCATGTCCAAGATGGGCATTCACAGGTTGTTCACTCCATCTTGAGGGGGGGGGGTATTGGAGTTAACAAACCGGTTTATATCGGTATAGAGATTAAACCGAATAAGAGATTACTATATATATAGTTGGTTGTAACAAACAGATTTTTACATTTTGAATAATAACAAACTTTACATCTTCTTCTTCCTCTCGTTCTCTGAGCTTGAGCTCAACATACATGGAATCTAATAGATTCTTTGGTCAGATGTTATGGAAGAAGTTTCAATGGTTTCACGGATAAACTCTCCGAATTTGAATGAGACAAGCTTATTGGTGAGTTGTATGATTATGTCAAATGGTTATATAATTTTACATGATGTTGTTTATGTGCGATTTGAAGGCATGGAAGGTGTGGTTTCAGTATTCCCAAGTACCTTTTATAAGCTTCTTACGAGTACATGGGAATTGGTGACAAGAGAAAGCTGCAAGTTTCTGAGGTCGAGACCAATACAATAATTGGTGTAATAGATGGAGGAATATGGCCTGAATTCAAGAATTTTGTTAGACAAAGACATTGTTGGCTTAATACCAAAAACTGGAAAGGAACTTTCAGTGGAAGAACTAACTTCACATGCAACAAGTTAACAACACTTTCTAATCTTTTCTGCAAGTTTCTTTCGTGCAAAGTAAGGACTGAATAAGAGATTAACAAACCCTAGTTCAAATTCTACAGAAAGGTGATTGGGGCACATACTATGTACAGGACTTGGCGAGAGATTATGATGGTCACGGGTCACATGCGGCTTCAACAGCAGCTGGAAACAAAATAAAAGGAGTGAGTGTGAATGGTGTGGCAAAATGAACAGAAAGAGGAGGTGTGCATGTTGGGGTCAAAATCGGCTACAACAGAATCAACGTCAGAAATCTACCGGGAAGTGCGTCCTTTGTAAAAAAAAAGAGATAATATCTCGGAAAAAGAGAACGGGAAAAATCAAAATCAAGTCTCGGATAACCACGAAGGAATGGTCGCATAAGTGATATCAAAAAGAGTTTGTTCTAAGACCTCAGGTCAATGTATCCCCGAACATGACAAAACGACTAGAAGACTCGGTCATCCAACTCACCGGACGGAGAAGTTGGCCGAGCAAGACGTCCAACTCGTCGAACGGACAAATCAAACCACAAGAACCGACCAAGTCGCCCGTTCGGCGAGTTGAGAAATGTCCACGGGCGAGTTGGACATCGTGGGCCGAAATCACTCATTGTGATAATTTCTGGTAAAAAAACTGGCAAAGAATTCATTAATTTGATAATCATCATTAACCAAAACAGATTCTATATTATGTTAGCCAAAATATTTTACATCATAATATTTCAAAAATAAGTATGAATCATGTATATAGTTTTATTTATATATAAATGTTTCAAGTTTATTTTACGTAACAAATGATATTTTATTAAAATTAAAAACTTTATTATATATTATAGTTAATATTTAATTAATTATTAATATTTCGAAAACATGAACATTATCAAAAAGACTCTATATTATGTTAGCCAAAAATATTTTACATCATAATATTTAAAAAAAATAATAATATAAACCTTGTATATAGTTTCATGTATATAAATGTTTCAAGTTTATTTTACGTAATAAGATATTTTATTAAAAATAAAAAACTTTATTGTATATAATAATTAATATGTTATTAATTATTAAATATTTCAAAAATGAAAATAATTTATTCTAATAGTTTTTGAATTGATAATATATTTATTTACAAGTTTTTGAAAAATATTAAACCCGCAAATGCGGCTAAATATGTGATATAGCAACATGTAACAACATTATAAAAAACAGTTACAGATCTATCTAATACATAATCAAATAAATATATTTTTTAGAAATTTTATGCTTTTGGATAAGTTTTAATATGTTTATGATAATCAACACGTTATAAAATTACATTAATATAGTTAAATAAATTAACAAAGATTGGTTGTTCTATCCCGGTTTGGATTTTCAAATCACCTCTAATTAGAGTGATTGAACAGCCTTTTGATGTTAAGATAACTACTTAGTGGTCTAACTATGACTTCTCAATAGTATATAAACATAGTGACTCTGTTTTAATAGAACATAATCTATGGCTTATTCTAATTTTAAATTTTGAATGTTATTCTTCATGAACTGTGCTTGAAGATCGACCAGAAAAAACTGCCGCTTTTGCTATGGCTTCTTCTAATTTTTTATTTTGAATATGTTATTCTTCATAATTATTTTTTTACAAAAGCTTTAGACCACAATATCTACTATAATTTTAAAACATTTATATATATGTATATATGTGTACATTTATAATGATATAAACATATATAAACGAAACAAAATATTCTCTTCAATATAAATAAATATTAAAAACAAATTTTATTAAAATTATAATTTTCATCTAAATTAAGAAGAAAATAAATGAAATATTGTTTTTAGTTATATTATATTAATAATTATTATATTTGTTCTAAAAATTATTATTATATTTTATCATAACAGGTTGTTTTGGCATTTTAAAAATTTTATATTGTATTAATATTGATAATTTAAACTGATGCAGTATCTTAGAATCAGTCATAAATATCTCTCAAAGGTACTAATATTAATTGATGTTCACAATTTCTAATCGATGTACCAATTTTATAAATCGTTTAATAACGCTAGAAACTGCAACTATCAACATTCACAACTTCCGCATTTACAGTTGTTGAGTTTCAACCAGCAAAGCCCTGAGATAAAGTGGTAGATAGCTATCTAATCAAAGTATGAATAAAAGATAAAAAGGTTAGTTACACGTGAAATTAAGTTGGTTACATGTGAAATTAAGATCTCGAGAGAACAACTAAAGGCGTAGAATTCCAGAAACTTATATGAAAATATATAATCTTACAAAATTTAGAAAATAATAATTATTTACATTTATTTATATATAGTTAAAACTGTTGTGAAACTTAAAAAAAAAGAGAAGGGGAATTAGTGTATTACTTTGTATTATGTTATTTATAAAATACAAGAAGTTTCCTTTATATATGGATTACATTATACCGTCATATAAGTAAATGGAAAGAGCACAAATCATATTGCAAATAGGAAAATGAAAATATCCAAAGCCAATATGAAAAAGGTTTTCTTAGCCGCCTAACCCTAAATTTATATGCTCTAGGTTTAGTAAACTTTTATACAGTAGATTTATGGTCGGTCCGGTTATGAACCATCCACAATCTGGTTCATAACACTCTCTCTTGGATGTCATAACCGTATAGAGCTTGTAATGTGTTAATGTTGTCTCATTAAAACTTTTATCCAGAAAACCCAATTGGGACAAAACTATGGTTGAAAGAAAAAAAGTACAACACACATTACTCCATCTGATTTGGACTCACTGAAGGTCCTTAAGCCTACGCATTCCAATCTGATGTATTAACATCTTGAATGTTGATGCTGGAGTGACTTGAACAAACTTGTACCACTCGGACCTCTCCAATCTTTTGTAACTTGCACATGATGGTTGGCCCTTCTACACCCACAGACATCCCACAATCCACAGGGATTTGTTTCTTTGTCATCGACCATCTTATACTCTGAGTGGATGTGATTGGTCATCCCGTCGACCATCCCATACTCTCAACCAAACACACACACGAATTTTGGCTGATGTTGCTGCGATGGTTTATTTCATAGATTGCCAATATATTGTATAACCTGTCTAAGATCTAATAGATAATCTGCATCAACAAAACCAATTAACCCCTCTTTGGGCTGGTCAGTATAAAATAAAACTAAGTTGTCGAATTTCTTTTATGAAAATACATGGACTGATTGGATCATTCTTATATTCCTCTTTTACTAAGTATTTACTTAATCTATTGTACCACATGTGGTTGCTTTGTTTCAATCAATAAATAGATTTGTTCAGCTTGATACAATGTTGTTCTTTGAGAACATTTTCTTATCTTTGAGCTCAATTCCTTCTGGTACTTTCATATATATCTCATTATCTAGTGGACCATCTAAATATGCAGTTACTACATCTATTAGCTGCAAATCTAATTTCTCTCTTATGACCAGACTTATGAAAAATTGAAATGTAGTAGCATCCACAACAGAGGAGTATGTCTCCTCATAATCTATTCCTGGTCTCCTGTGAGAATACTTGTACAACAAAATGGGTCTTATATCTCACGATTTATTTCCCTCACAAAGACCCATTTATATCCACTGGTTTAACATCATAAGGTGTCCTTATTTATTGGATCAAATACATTTCTTTTCCTCAGAGAGTTTACCTCTATGTATATATCTTCTTTTCATTTAAGCCAATTTGATCTACGAGTGCACTCTGTTATTGACGTGGTTCATGATCCTCGTTTATATCCATACGTTTAAGTGCTACATTGTATGCAAATAAATCATCTATGTCGACATATTTTCTGTTCCAATGTATTCCAGACATGATATAATCGATTACAATCTCATTATTATCAGGACTATTAGTACCCTGAAGCTTGGCGTCACAAGCCTCAGTGTTTGGTTCCTTCTTTAGTCCGAGGATCTTGCCAAGACAATGATGGTTGATTCCATTCTATTTCTTTTACCAGCTTATTATTTTCTTCCTCTTATGTTGGATAATCAGATTTATGACAATCTGTGTACCTAGCCTTAAATAGATCACTCATGGTCGGCTTTAGGTCTTAATAATCGTGGGAGATTTATATCCAACACATACCCCCATCCTCCTTTGAGGTCCCATCTTCGTTCTCTGTGGTGGAGCAATTGGCACATCTAAATTTCTTTAGATGGGATATGTCTGGCTCATGACCCGTGATTTAATTGAGATGGAGAGTATCTATGCTCACTAGATGGCCTAATGCATATCAACTTTGCTGCATGTAAAACTAATGTCACCAAGATTGGACTGCGAGTTTTGACCCATGAGTAATGGTCTAGGAATGCATTTAATAAAAGATTCGGCCAAGCCGTTTTATGTATAGACATGCGCCACACTTATGTTCCACACTTGCCCCCATTGACATACTATAATCATCAAACGCTTGGGACATGGATTCACCAACATATTTTAGACGTATAGTTTTTAAAAGAAAAACTGAAAATGGGCTCTTAGTCATTTTACTGGTGATGGCCTAATGAGTTTCCCTTGTGTACATGCTACACACGTGAGATTCTTTGGGATAACTCTTCATTCTTTCAATGTGTGCCCTTTTGTATTACTTATCAATTTGCGCATCATGTTTGGACCGGGATGGCCAAGCCGGTCATGCCATAAAGTGAAATTCTCAGTAAACCTTTTGTTCACTTCGGCATCTAGCCTATATCATACTGATATTGGCATAGTAAAGACCAGTAGAGAATGCATGTATAGTCTCGATCACTTTCTTATGGTCATGGGCGTATTTCTATGTCTGAAGGAATTCATTGTTTCTTTCGCCCAATGTATATATATGGAAACCATTCATTCTTATATCTTAGTAACTCAATGGGATTCTCTGGATGAATATAAAGCATCATATATCTCTAGATGCGTGCCCTTTAGGTAATAATATACATGCCTGGCCGTGGCCCTAAATTAGGCTTGTTATACCCGTAATTTGTGCTTATATTGACGTTTCATCTTATTAAATAAAATCAGACAAGACAATAAAGTAAACTCAAAGAAATCATGAAAAAAAGAAAAATATAAAGCAAATCAAAGCACAAAAATAGTATGTCGAAATCAACTATTATTTTAGACAATCTGATGTTTCATAATTCATAAGATCATCTTGATCATGGTCAAAGTCACCATCGCCATCTTGGACCAAATGGGTTTCAGGATTCTTCCCTTTCATACTCTCTTGGTAGAGGTCAACTAGATGTCTGGGAGTCCTACAGTTCTTAGCCCAATGATTACACATTCCACATCTATGGCACACTGATTTGGTTGAGTGGTGTAGTTTAAAGGAGATACCACGGCCTCATAGCCCTCGACCATGGTCAAAATTGGGTCCACGACCATGGTTATAATGGTTTCCACGGTCGCAGTCTGAGTAGTTATCTCGACTATATGAATTGTAGTGGCCTCGACCACAACCATTCCATCCACTGCGGCTATGGTCGTGTGGTCTATTTTGGACATGGTTACTTTCTTTGGTTTATTTCTTTTCTTTTGTGGCCTTATTGGTTGCTGGTAATATGGATGATCAAGGAGGTCTCAATTCACTGTTTCTCATCAACAACTCATTGTTTTGCTCTGCTAGCAATAAACATGAGTTCAGATCTGCATAAGTTTTGAAGCCCTTTTCACGATATTGTTGTTGTAGCAACATATTACTTGTGTGGAAGGTAGAAAATGTCTTTTCCAACATATCATTATCTGTTATAACCTCACCACACAGTTTCATTAAAGAAACAATCTTAAATAGGGTTGAGTTATACTCGTCCACGGACTTGTAGTCCTGGATCCTGAGATTCTTCCAATCAAATAGAACCTTTGGTAATAACATTGTTCTTTGGTGATCATATCTCATCTTTAATGATGTCTAAAGGTCTAGAGGATTCTCAATAGTCAGATACTGATCTTTGAGACTCTCAGCAAGATGATGGTGAATAATTAATATTGTCATGTATCTATCTTTCTCATTGGCATTATTGCCTTCTGTGATACATTCACCAAGTTCTTTTGACTTTAGGATAATCTTAGTATCTAATGCCCATTGCAAAAAATTATCACCAGAGAGATTTAGGGCAGCAAAATCCAAGTTGTTGATTTTCGACATCTGAAATCATATGTTCTTATACTTTAGGTCTAGGGTTTATACGACCATGTAATCAAGTCATTCGATCAAAGCAATCCTAACAATTGGTTTCTATATGTTCATGCAAGTCTATAAAACGTGATCTATATGTACGTATAACCTCAATCAAAGAAACTATCAATCAGATCATCATGTTCTAGGTGGTCGAATGTTAAAGCAAGGTGGTCAAATTCAATCCTAAAAGTTTCAATCGATAATTAGACCTAGTTAGAGTTTCAAGGTTCCATACGGTTTTATCAGACATGTCTCTCGACCAAACAAGATATCACAAGTCATACGGATAGTAATGTAAACAAGTAATCAAGTCATGCTTATCAAATAAATCACATGGCCAAACGAGACAAGACATTCTTAATAGTTAATTTCTATATGTGGCCATGAAACAATCAATTTATACGGATATGCAAGACAATCCTAAAGATCAATGTCTATATGTTTAATAGGTTATACGGATGCTTAAGTTTAATGACCAAACAAGACAATCCAAGTCATATAAATCAAACAAGACAATCCTAAAGATCAATGTCTATATATGTGTTCATGCGACCAAGATGGTATAATGCTAACAAACCACACGGCCATATGAGATGATGTAACAATCCTAGCAATCATGATCTATATGTACAGGAGTGGATCATGTAGCAATCATGTGGCCATATTTAATCAATTTCAAGTAAAAGAAATTTTGGATTCAATTAGGGTTTAAACTTATGATTAGGGTTTTAGCATTAGGGTTACAATCAATTTAGCATACAATCTTAACTCTCAAGAAACATTCAATCAGGGTTATCAATCAATCAAGTTCAAGACTTAGCAACATGGATTATATGTGCTCATAAGATTAGTGTTTATCAAGACTAGCAAAACGGATTCTATATGTGCAATGATCATATGCGGTTTCAATGTTAAAACATTCAATCAGGGTTTATCAATTAATCAGTCAGTTTCAGGTATGAGTTTAGCAAGCCTAGCATTCGAGATCTATATGCACATAAAAATCGGACCATATAACCTCAATCTAGACAAAACAAATGGATCATGCAAAGAAAATCTATCGGATTCCAAGCATATATTTAGCAACCCTAGCATACCGGTTTTAGCAAGATCATACGGTTAAGACTAGTTTATAAAAACAAGACATAAACCATGCAAAAATTATTAACCTAGAAATCGATCCTAACCTCATAAACAATTAGATCAATCAATAAAATCAGACATGTTTAGTATTAGGGTTTCATAATGCGATTAAGGTTTTATGGTTTTAGCAATCGATTAGGTTTTAGCAAACATCCTCAAAACAATCAATCTAGCTAACCAATAAACTTAGCATACTTTCTAAGTTCTCAAAACATTTAATCGAATCAATAAGGTTGTAGGGTTTCAATTCAGTTATTAGTATTTTCGATTAGGGTTTTGAGATATTAGGGTTCTTAGTGTTTACTTTAACCTCAGATGGGTTGAATGGACCACCAATGAGAGAAAGTATGTAGTTGGATCACGAACTAGAACATGGACCAGGATCGATTAGTAGAGCAAGCTTGATTGTTTGAAGGTTGAATTCGGATCAAGGTATGAAAGCTTCACGATTAAAAGTTTCACGATGGGGATTAGGGTTTTTGATCGATGGCTTTTTAGCTTAGGGATTTAGAGAGCGATTCTTGCTGATAATGTGTTGTGAAAATTAGAGAAAAGAGAAGGGGAATTTGTGCATTGCTTTGTATTGTGTTATTCATAAAGTACAAGGGGTTCCCTTTATATATGGATTACAATATACCGTCATATAGGTAAATGGAAAGAGTATAAATCTTATTGCAACTACGAAAAGGAAAATATCCAAAACCAATATAGAAAAGGTTTCCTAGTCGACTAACCATAAATCTATATGGTCTGGGTTTAATAAACCTTTATGCAGTAGGTTTATGGTCGGTCCGGTTATGGACCATCCACAATCAGGACCGGTACTGCCTTGTACCTATAAAAAACGTTTATCCATCGTCCTTCACAATTAATCAACTTTGACTCCCGCTCTCTATTCTCTCTCTCTCTCTCTTGTTGGTAAAAATGGAAGTGTCAGGTCCGTTGATGTGGGTTTTCTTGATGTGTTACATATTTGGTCACATAGTTATACAATAAAATTGATAAAAATAAAATAAAATAAAATGTTAAATAAATCATGAAAATAGACATTTTGGTGAACAATATGCATTATCTTACATATAGAGTAGACTTATTATTTTAACGAGAAAATTATAAAATATTTATTTATAATTAATAGATATTTAAAATATTATTAATATTTTAATATTTATTATATATAATCATATTAGCATAAACATTGAACTGAATATTTAAAATACTTATGTATAGTTAAAACATTTATACTGATTATTAATTTTGGGTTATCCGTTCGGGTTTGGTTAATAACATTTTGGGTTCAGATATTTTTATACCATTTTAGAAGACTTGTTCGGATATTGTTACATTTCAGATCGGATAACGAGTTAGGTTTTTTGGTTCGGGTTCGGTTCGGATTTCGAGTTCTGGATTTTATGCCCAAGTCTAGTGTATAGGGTATGGTTTTGGTAGGTGGGATAGTTTCTTTTATCGGGTTGGCTTTAATTTAGGTTCAATACTGTTTTGTTGCTCTATTTAGTTCGTGATTTGGTTCTGGTTCCGTGAGTTATTTGTGTTTCACTTATTAATTGTTTACTTCACTTTTAGACGTATGATTAATTGATTACCATCTTCTTATATACGTTTTTGTTGTATTGTGTTGTCAATAATTGGGTAAAAATGTATTTGAAATTGACATTTGGGCCATTATTTATCGTTTGGTTTAGTCCTGTGTTTTTGTTCAATGAACTAGTCACTATTTGTAGCAGAAAAATTGTTATGGCCATGTAAATATTCGTCTCTAATGCAAATATTTCGTTACCATACATTGATATAGCCACGAAAAATCACAGAAAAAGATTGTGTCTATATCACTGTGACCATTTTTACCAGTAAGTTTTCGTGATTGAAATAGTCATGATTTTGCTACGTACATTTCTGTGTCTCGTATAATTACGAAACAGACATGTAGTATTTGTGACTGTATAAACAAAATTATTCATTAATATCTTTTGAGTATTTTAAAAATATTTCTTTTGTATAAACAAAGACCTTCCTACAACGGAGATTAAGATTTTTTTTTTCATTAATATTTCGAATTTCTGCATGTTAAATTGATGCTTAAGGGATCGATAATGGAAATATTAATGGTATAGGATTGAGTCTAAAGGATCAAATGGATATTGAATCTTTTAAATTACATGCATTCGTCAAAAACTTCTCAGCCTTACATGCAGAGATAGAAGGTTTACAATTGCTGAGTGAAATAGATAAAAAGACATACTAGTTTGATTAATTATAATATGCTGTTAAGTGTTAACATTAAGTTCTTATGTTATCAGATTAGATAAAAAATTATCATTTGTTTTGACGTTAATCTTCTAGGGAGAATGAGAGGAGATAATAAAATGCATGTGTGAATTATAAAGTACACAGCATGCTGGAGTACTTTTTCGTGTTTCATTAGGATAAGCCACACGAAAGTTGTTTAGTCTGATCCTCGCACTACAAAAAAGTACATTGATAGCATATTGTTATAGCACGTTTTACTTAACTGCTATCGTAGATGATTTAGAAATTTCAATATTATATAATAGCATTAGATAAACGCTATGATAGAGAAAAACTTAAAATAACACTTAACTAATGCTATTTTAAAAATTAAGTGAGCGGGAATATAAAATCACCGGTTTCACCAATACTTAGCGGGAATTTAGATTTAAGCACCAAACATATTATTTAAGCGGCTTAGTAAAACTATGAAAGACTTATAATAGCATTTTTATAATGCTAAGAAAAAATATTTGAACCCCTAAACTTTAAACATGATTTTAAACCCTAAACTCTAAACACAACCATTAAAACTCTATTTTTTTCATAATATAACTTCAATTCTTAAAATTAAACTTCTAATTTAATCTTCTTATTCTTAAATTATAATTTTCTAAACATATATCCTTAATCTTTAATCAACCTCTAAATCCTAAATCATAACTTCAAACATAAACTATACATTAGGTGTAAACATACAAATTTTTAAAATGATGACCAAAATGATAATCTTTATATTAATCTAATATTTCCAAACTTAAATATCAATTCTTAAAATAAATATCAATTTATTATGTTCACAATAAAATTTTATATTTAAATTATAAAGTACAAAATATAGATTTTGAAATAAGATATAATTAAGAAAAAATATTTTTTAAAAAAATTATCAAAGTTGAAGAACAAAATTTTTTTTATTAAAAGATATCTTCTTGCTACGATTTAGCTACGAAAAAGTTTGTAGCTATTTATAAAATAGTCACGAAATGCCATGGTTTTCCACGTTTTTTTGTATATGCTTAAAACCCTAAACCCTAAAATGCTTTTAAATCATAAGCCCTAAACATAGACCTTAAAAATTTTTTTCATAATTAATCTTAAATTTAAATTCATAATTTGATTTCAAATCATAATTTAAACCCCAAATACTATACTCGAAACCCTAAACTATAAACATAAACCATATACCCCAAATCATAAATCTAAACATCAAATCTTATATTTTAAAATTTAAAATTTTATTTTTCGATCTTATCTTTAACCAAAATCCCCTTACTCAAAACTTTATATTCCATATACACTTAACTTTACTATACATACAATACTCTAAATATAAGCTTCAAAACTAAATTTTTAAAAATTTAACTAGAAATCTTAAACCTAATATTCAAATCTAATATTTTCATTCTTTAATCCAAAATCTTAAATCATACCATACATCTCATATTCCAACACTGAAATCTTAAACCACAAATCTAAACTTTACTCTTAATCAGAATTTTCTTTATAACTATAAAATCTAAATTTAAAACTTTTGAACTTTGTATCAAACATACAAGTTTAATATTTTATCAAAAAATACAGGTCAATATAAATAGGGCTCTCATATAAATATACATTAACCATCAAAAATAAATCACTAGCCATCAATTGTTTTAATCCAAGGGTTACAAATCCATCTATTATTTTAATCAGAGGGTTACAAATCTCTAACTAATTTCTCATTGGCCAGTTTCTATACTACAAGGATAGCACACAAAGCCGACAAAAAAAAACCTAACACACAAATATCTCTCTCTGTGACGCCTCCTTCTCTTCCAATCCCTCACGTTTGAACTCCTCACCACCACCACCACCACCACCATCGCCATCTCTCCACCCGCTCGTCACCACCACCACCGATCATTCACTCGTCACCACCACCACCATCACCATCTTTCTCACCCGTCCGTCACCACCACCATTGCTTCTCAGATCCGTCACCACCACCATCACCACCACCATCCGCCATCTCTCTCTCTCTCTCTCTCCACGGATCTGATTATCTTCTTCTTTTCCATTCTTGTAGAGCTCTCTCCCTCTCTCTTTCTCTCATTTGAATCTGATTTTGATTTTTTTTTTTGGTAAAGGAATTTGGAGACGAGGTGACTGGAGGTCTCTCTTCTGTTCCATCGTAGAACTACCACAGACCAAGGTCTCTCTTCCCCCTCCTCTCACTTCTTTTTACTTCTCTTCATCTCCAAACATTGTTGGATTGTAGTGGGATTTGTAGCTGTTAAAGTCTACTACTTTGGATTGTTATTTGCTCAAGGTTGAGGCGGAGAGAACAAATCCGGATGCAAAGAGGAAGTCAAAGAGAAGACAGAGCCAGAGGTTGGAGAAGACAGAACATCGAGGGGCTGGAGTCTTTTTTTTTTAGGTTTAGGTTTTGTTTTTTGAAATTTGGTTTAGTGTAAACCAAAATAGAGAAATTTGTAAACCAATTTTAATTATAAATAAAATATATTTTATTTTCAATAATAAAAAAAACTTAATTTAATTTTAAGTTATTTTATTTGTAATTATAATTAATTTTAATTTATTGTAGAAAGACATATCAGCACAAATATAAGAATTGTAATCAATTTGTAGCAAAAAAGTAGTGCTATGGTTAAGTTAGCAAGAGCATTCGAGTATTGCTATCTTGTCTGCACATTTTGTAGCATTTAAAAAAATGCTATTATAAAGAGGGAACTCATGATGGCTGCCGCATACATAACATTTATGAATTCGCTATCAAACATCTATTATAGCATATTTCTCGTGCTAACAATGTACATATTTCTTGTAGTGTCGGCATAAAAGTTTTGCAGCTTCATTTTATCCTTCTCACGAAAGTTTTCCTGCTTCGTTGACTTCCTAAACTTCGCTCACATACTTGGCATTCTTGTAGGACTCAATTTTCTCTTCTGGAAAGAGAAAAGTTAAGACATCATCGCAAAAGAAATAAAACTTATTCAATCTTTACTACAAGCCTACTCTGATTCTCATCATAAGGAGCTCCAAAATAGTTTTCTTGTGATTCTTAACACTATTGATATAGTGACTAACTGGATTTGCACTACTTTCTTCTAATCATCGTACATACTACATACACGTATAATATACATATCAGATTACTAACTACACATCGTACATACTACACACACAATATGATAAAAGTCTAATGAAAAAAGAAATTTAATTATTCCATAAAATTAAATTATTAACTTATTAACTTTTAAAATCCATTCATAACAATTCACAAAAACACATGAAGGAAAAATTAATTTATATAAAAAAAATCGTTACGAAAAAAATAAATTTAAGAAAATAAAAAAGGAAGACTTTGTTCAAAAACTGCTTTAAGATATTAGAATATGCCAATATACTCTCCGATATTCTAGGATTGGATATCTTCTTAGATAATGATCTCTTGTAAAGTGTAACTAGAATACCAATCTCTCTGTATATTTAAACGTTGTATGAGCTCAATGGAAGGCAAGGAGAATACAATTTATTTTATGGTATCAGAGTTTCAAAGCTTCTCATACACTTTTTCTTTTATTCCTCTTTCTCTTTATTCTATGATTTTCTCTCTTCTTCTCAACCTTCTTCGATCTTCTTCATTTTTCATGGTTTCTCCAAACGCCATTGAGAGGGCTTTCGGGGTCACCAACATCAAGTCCCACATCCCCTTAACCCTTGACTATGAAGATCACAACTATGATGCGTGGAAAGAATTTTTTCTCATCCATTGCCTTGCTTCGATGTCTTAGGATACATAGAAGGCACCACCATTCCCACAAAAGAAGAGGACACAGCATGGCAGAAACGTGACAGATTGGTAAAGCTATGGCTTTATGGCACTCTTGCCCCACTGTTGTTTCGCAGCATCTTCAAAACCGGAGGTTCATCCAGAGACATTTGGCTCCGCATCGAGAACCAGTTCAGGAATAACAAAAAAGCTCGCGCTCTCCAGCTAGACCATGACCTTCGCACTACAGAGATAGGTGATCACTCAGTTCATGAATACTGCCAAACACAAACGTCGATCTCCGAGCTCCTAGCCAATCTTGACGCCCCAGTCACCGATCGCACACTCTTCATGTACCTGCTCAATGGGTTGAATGAGAAATACGACAATATCACCAACGTCATCAAACACAAAGACCCATTCCCATCATTAGACTCTGCAAAATCGATTCTTCTCAATGACGAAACTCGTCTCAAGCATAGCCATAAGACACCCGCCATCAGCGACACTCCATCATCTTCGACTGCGCACGTAGTTACCACAGAGAAGCCTCAGTTTCACAACAACAAGAAAAACCGTAGACAACGTAACAGAGGTCGTGAATGGGGAAGCTACGGGAATCACCGTCCATGGAACAACAACTGGGAACCGAACTGGAAGCATACATGGCACCAACCTTTCTTTCCAGGAACCATGATGAATTGGCAACATTACCCGACTCCATGGACACAACACAATCCTCGTGGCATACTCGGCTCTGCCTCTACACGCCCTGAACAAGCTCATGTTGCTGCAAACGTAATTCAACCTACGACAGATTTTGCTCAAGCATTTAACACGATGACGCTTGGTGACTCGAGAGCTGCAAATTGGTATATGGATTCTGGTGCTACGACACATCTAGCGTCCTCATCAGGTATTCTAAACTTTGTTCTTAAATACAACACCGGAAATTCAGTCGTAGTTGGTAACGGCTCATTTATTCCAATAACTTACACTGGTTCACCATCTATCTCTTCCCCATCTCGTTCACTCTCTCTAAAAAATGATCTTTTGGCTCCTAATATCATAAAAAAAAACTTATTTATGTTCGTCGGTTTACTAATAATAATCGGTGTTTGGTCGAATTCGACCCTTTTGTTTTTTCTATTAAAGATCTCAACACTAGGAAAACTCTGCTCTAACAGTGAAAGCATCAGAGATCCTTACTCCATCTTGTGTTTTCCAAATAAGCCCTGGGCAAGCTCATGTTGCTGCAAACGTAATTCAACCTACGACAGATTTTGCTCAAGCATTTAATACGATGACGCTTGGTGACTCGGGAGCTGCAAATTGGTATATGGATTCTGGTGCTACGACACATCTAGCGTCCTCATCAGGTATTCTAAACTTTGTTCTTAAATACAACACCGGAAATTCAGTCGTAGTTGGTAACGGTTCATCTATTCCAATAACTTACACTGGTTTATCATCCATCTCTTCCCCACCTCGTTCACCCTCTCTAAAAAATGTTCTTTTGGCTCCTAATATCATAAAAAAAACTTATTTATGTTCGTCGGTTTACTAATAATAATTGGTGTTTGATCGAATTTGACCTTTTTTCTATTGAGGATCTCAACACCAGGAAAGCTCTGCTCTGCAGTGAAAGCATCAAAGATCTTTACTCCATCCCGTGTTTTCTAAATAAGCCGGCGACTTCTCCATAAGCCTTCATCGTTGCTTCTCCTTCTTTGTGGCATAAGAGACTTCATCACGTCAATAATGCCTCTCTTTGTTCTTTAATTTCTTCTGAGTTTAGTGCTTGTAATACATGCGAGTTTCCATTATATCGGTAATCTTGCGAATTGGGTAAACACTTAAAACTTCATTTTCATGAAAGTAATCGTATTGTTTCTTCTGCTTTTGAACTAATACATTCAGAGGTTTGGACATCACCAATTCCAAGCATTCTGGTATCTAGTATTATGTTTCATTTCTAGATCATCACTCGCACTTCGTTTGGGTTTACCCTTTAAGAAGAAAGTCTGAAGTTTTCACAAAATTCACTCACTTTGTTTCCTTTGTGAAAACACAGTTCAAAAGGACAATTCAATCATTCCAATACAACAATGGTGGAGACTACAACAATGCTCAATTCTTGATTTTCTTCTCTGCGAATGGAATCAACGTCCGCTTCTCATGCCCACATATTCTCAACAAAATGGGAGATCTGAACGGATGATAAGAACCATAAACAACACCATTCGTACTCTTCTCTTCCAAGCCAAACTTTTACCAATCTATTGGGTGGAAGCTCTTCACTGCTCGGTCCACCTTCTTAACATACTCCCTTCAACATCCATCGAAAACAAAAATTTATTCCAGAAACTCTACCACAAAATCTAACCTATGATCACCTCCGTACCTTCAGATGTCTTTGCTACCCAAACATAAACTTCTCTTCCCTTCACAAATTGGCTCCCCGTTCGGCACCATCTCTGTTCTGTGGCTATCCTACCAATCATAAGGCATATTGATGCCTTGACCTAAAAACCAGAAAGAGCATAATCTCTCATCACCTGGTCTTTGATGAGAAAATCTTCCCAGCTGCTGAACCTCTCCATAATACCTCAGCAGCCACATACAATTTTCTGGAAAAATTTTTTTGATCCCTCTCCAATACTCAGAAAATTCTCGAAACACCTCATCAACAGACGCCACAAAATTCTTTGTCGGATACAATATCTTGATCACCCCACTGTCGCACCATCTCATGCTCATGTCTGTCCACAAAGACATCCTATGACAACAAAGAGAAATTTTTTCAGAATACTTACTATGCATCTCTGTTGAATCCTAAACGAAAAATTCCTCGTAGACACAAATTATCTCCACATTTACAAACTTTTTGTAAAATTTAATATACAAAATTGGTTTTTGTTCTATACAAAATTGATGAATTTATTAAATTTTAAAATTATATCAAAGATTCTTCTAATTATATCCAAATTCGGTTAATGGAAATTTCCCAAAGTAACTCATAATTTCCTTTAAAATACAAATTTATATGCCATGTATTCAATCAAATGCAAAAAATTACCTAAAAATAATGAAATTAAAGCAAACAAAAAAATGAACATACTTTGACGATTAAAACATTCAGACTTCTTGATGTAATTGTGAAATTTTCTTAATGGACTTTTTTGAATTTTATTTCATAAATTGTAAGCTCAAGAATTTGGAGTTTAATAGGTTGCTGCAGTGGTGGAGCATTGGTTCGTGAACGTATGGTACACATGGAATATGTGGTGTGATACACGCTTCGAAGAATAAAAAGGAGACATACAAATGTGATGATGTGAAATATTTCCATATGTTTGGTTGACGAAATATGCTTTAAATAAGAATTATTAGATCACAAATTGGAAGATTTGGTGATGCTAAAATATAGAAAATAATATATTAGATAATAGGAAAAGATTATTTGATATATACCTTGGTTTTTCCTAGAATAAAAATTAGGGCTTTTGAGGTAGTAATTCTCACAGAAACACAAAGGGGATTTTGGGGTTTCAGAAAGTGAGTTATTTGTAGACGTGATCAACAAGGGTTGGTTCACGCAGTTGGATGTGTTAGGAATCAATCAATGTCGAGTCGTGTAATTCGGACAAGCAAGTCTGTAAGAGATTGTGTAAAAGATTTCTAATAAAAGAGATTCATAATATTGGAATTATTTTATGCCTCTCGTTCTTGCTGAATCTCGATTCTACAATTGGTATCAGAACGGGACATCTAAACAAAGGAGGGTAGTTCGCACCAAGGTGAGATCCTGGAAACAACTGGGAACCAAACTGGAATCATACATGGCACCAACCTTTCTTTCCAGGACCTATGATGAATTGGAAACATTACCCGACTCCATGGACACAACACAATCCTCGTGGCATACTCGGCTCTGCCTCTACAAGCCTTGAACAAGCTCATGTTGCTGCGAACGTAATTCAACCTACGACAGATTTTGCTCAAGCATTTAACATGATGACGCTTGGTGACTCGGGAGCTGCCAATTGGTATATGGATTCTGGTGCTACGACACATCTAGCATCCTCATCAGGTATTCTAAACTTTGTTCTTAAATACAACACCGGAAATTCAGTCGTAGTTGGTAACGGTTCATCTATTCCAATAACTTACACTGGTTCATCATCTATCTCTTCCCCATCTCGTTCACTCTCTCTAAAAATGATCTTTTGGCTCCTAATATTATAAAAAAACTTATTTATGTTCGTCGGTTTACTAATAATAATCGGTGTTTGGTCGAATTCGACCCTTTTGTTTTTTCTATTAAAGATCTCAACACTAGGAAAACTCTGCTATAACAGTGAAAGCATCGGAGATCTTTACTCCATCCCGTGTTTTCCAAAAAAAGCCGGTGACTTCTCCATCAACCTTCGTTGTTGCTTTTCCTTCTTTGTGGCATAAGAGACTTCGTCACGTCAATAATGCCTCTCTTCGTTCTTTAATTTCATCTGAGTTTAGTGCTTGTAATACAGGCGAGTTTCCATTATATTGTGAACTTTGCCAATTGGGTAAACACTTAAAACTTCATTTTCATGAAAGTAATCGACTTGTTTCTTCTGCTTTTGAACTAATACATTCAGAGGTTTGGGCATCACCAATTCCAAGCATTTTTGGTATCCGATATTATGTTTCATTTTCATAAAACTTCGCATTTCGTTTGGGTTTACCCTTTAAGAAGAAAGTCTGAAGTTTTCACAAAATTTACTCACTTAGTTTCCTTTGTGAAAACACAGTTCAAAAGGACAACTCAATCATTCCAATGCAACAATGGTTGGGAGTCAACAAAGCTCAATTTTTGATCTTCTTCTTTGCGAATGGAATTAACGTCCGCTTCTCATGCCCACATACTTCTAAACAAAATGGGCGATCTGAACGGATGATAAGAACCATAAACAACACCATTCACACCCTTCTCTTCCAAGTGAAACTTTTACCAATCTACTGGGTGGAAGCTCTTCACTGCTCGATCCACCTTCTTAACATACTCCCTTCAACATCCATCGAAAACAAAACTAAACATACTCCCTTTAACATCCATCGAAAACAAAAATCCATTCCAGAAACTCTACCACAAAATCCAACCTATGACCACCTCTGTACCTTCATATGTCTTTGCTACCCAAACATAAACTTCTCTTCCCTTCACAAATTGGCTCCCCGTTCGGCACCATCTCTGTTTTGTGGCTATCCTACCAATCATAAGGGATATTGATGCCTTGAACTAAAAACCAGAAAGATCATAATCTCTTGTCACCTGGTCTTTGACGAGAAAATCTTCCCATCTGCTGAACCTCTCCATAATAACTCAGCAGCCACATACAAGTTTCTGGAAAAAAAATCTGATCCCTCTCCAATATTCAGAAAATCCTTGAAACACCTCATCAACAGACCCCAAAATATTCTTCGTCGGATACAATATCTCGATCACCCCCCCCCCCACTGTCGCACCATCTCCTTCTCTTGTCTGTCCACAAAGACATCCTATGACAATAAGGAGCAAAGATGGCACCAGAAAACAAAAATTGATTTTGTCTCTTCATGCTTCTACAACATATCACATTCCAAATAGCCATTTGAAAACTCTCTCTGATCCGAATTGGAACCCACCAATGAGTGATTAGTATGATGCTTTGGTTAATAATAAGAAGTTTAGTTCCTAATGCTAATATTGTTCATTTTATGTGGCTTTATAAACATAAGCATGTGCTGACAGAACATTTAGGTGACATCAGGGCTCGATTGGTTGCGAATGGAAAATCACAAGAAGCAGGGTTGGACTACGACGAAACCTTCAGTCCAATGGTTAAAACCATCACCATCCGCTCTTTTTTACACCTAGCTTTACAGAACAACTGGGAGTTCCACCATCTCGACGTCAAGAATGCGTTCCTTCATGGGAGACTTGAAGAAACAATGTATATGCACCAGTAATAGGGCCTGATATTTACCACTATTGTGGCATGATATCAGCCTATTTAGAGTATATTATATGTGTTTGGAATATGTTTTAGAGTATTTTCAGGTTCAGGTATGTTTTGGAGAACTTTGGTGATTCTGGAGCTTTTAGAGATTCAGAACTACGCAGATGCATCAGATGTTGAGCTATGGATGGATACATTCCCACGGTGCGATTGAACTGATATTATGACAGAAGATATATATTTTAGTTAGACTTCCAATGCCATCGGTTTGAGATCAATCAGGATGATACATCCAACGGTATGCATGTTTTACTGGAGAGTGGTTTGTCTGCCTCGCGAGAGGAAGCTCTCGAGAGATGAATCAGTGTTGATCGACGGTGCAGCCTTAGTGTCGATCGACGGTGATCTCAGAAGACAGTTCCGACTTGTTTTATGGCCGACTTAAACCTAGAAGCCATCATAAATTACCAAAATGCCCTTGGACGACTTAACTATTTATGTGTTTCTATCCATTGTTTAGGCACCAAGCTTTATTCTATCTATTGTTCTAGGATTAGGATAGAAGGGAGGAAATCCTTTAGAGTCCTCCTCGAACTCCTTTGTTTATTTATTTGATTTCTATTATGTACCTATGATTTATGTGACAAATATCATGTCTGAGTAGATCTCTCGTTAGGTTTAGGGTTTATCAATGGTATTGATGGATTAGCCAAACAATAAAATTGCTAGGGTGATTATTAGATCTATCAATGGAATTGTGTTTATTGCTTGTGTTCTAGAGTAGCTAACTAGAACCCTGAATATGTGATAGTTAGGCGCAAGCGAGAGCATGGTCTACTACCAGAATTAATCATGTTGAGCTAGGTTGCTAGAAACAAACGAGAGTTGATTTAGTTAATTTAGTAAACCTATCGAAATAGGTCATAAAGCTTGACTCAAGAGACCATCGATCGACGCATGATCATTGCCATCGATCGACGGTCATTCCATGTCAACAAGCGTGAGCTCAAACATCAGACCTAGTCTATAGATTAGACTCACATCGAGAGTTGTTCGTCTTTTATATTAGATATCTAGTTCTATGATTAATACCTTTAGCTTTTATCCTCTATAATCCACTTGTCTGAAACCCTAGAATTAGTTATTTGTTATTATTGTTTACTTACCAATCAATCAATTATCTATAGTTTATTTACTGCTTATTAATCTATTTGCCTAGCTTAATTGCGATTGTATTGTGTTTATTGTGTGTCCATGCTCCCTGTGGATTTGATCTCTAAATACTACAGTTTGACCTCTCATTTAAAGATTAGTTCATAGGGTTAATTTGATAGAGTTTGCATTGAAATACATAAAAACCCTCTTGTCAAATTTGGCGCCGTTGGCGGGGAGCGAGGATTCATCATTAAACTCAATTTGTTTGATTTAGTCTAGGTATTTTTCTATATTAGTTTACTTACATAAATAAAATTCTTGTGTTCCAGATACATACATATTAGTACCAGGAAGCAATGAGGAGAGGATTTTTGGGTTCTTCAAAAAAGTAACCCGCTGATTCGCGCATGATCCATAATTCTTGGAGGGTAGTCGACACCCTCCAAGCAGTGATCGCTAGCAAAGAGAAGCGAACATCGATCGACACCAATAATTCACCGTCGACCGATACTAAGATCATGACATCGATCGACACTCACACTTCACCGTCGATCGATACTACTTGTGGGAAGATAGAGAATGTCGAAATGCTCATACTTGAAGCTGATGAGAATGGGATCTTACGAGATGAAAAAGGTCGCCTTCGCAGCAGTACTAGACAATTGGTTAATGCACAGGGTGTTGTGATCCCTGATGTCATTGTTGTTGCTGAGATAAACGACTTCCAGCTGAGTCGTGAATGGTATGATTGGGCAGCTCATAACTCTTTTCAGGGTTTGCCTCATGAAGATCCGAAAGAACACATCGAAGAACTTATGGATATAGTAAGGAGCAAGCAGAATGAAGTTCTTGAATACCACATGATCTCCAAGATCTTCCCTATTATATCTCTGTGAAAGCATTTACCTGGTTTAGTCGACTGGAACCACGATCTTTGACCTGCTAGGATGATATTGAAAGAGCATTCCTTTATGAATTTCTCAATGAAGCTGCATCTGCTCGAGAAAAAGAGATCAACAATAAGTGGGACAAGATCCTTGAAATTTGGCAAATAAAGAAAGAAGACGAGATTCCAAGACAGCTTCTTGAGTACGTTATAGAAATGGATGTTAAGTATCATGGATCTGAGCCGAGCAGAGCAGAAGAAGCAGATGTTAGTGATCCGACTTCGGCGTCGATTGACATTAAGATCTCAACGTCGATCGACCCTAAGACCTCAACATCGATCGAGACTAACCTCGGTTGTCGATCGACACCACTCAAAATCCATGAAAGATCGAGTTATCTTCAGGACATTGCAGACTCATCAATAGAGAGCACTGATGTATCAAGTTGTTATCATACTCCGGATGTAGAAAGAAAAATCACGATCGAAGATCTCTTGGAGCCAAAGGATAAAAAAACAATTTGGGGATTTGGATTCGAGTAGGAAAGCCACTCTCCAGTGCTGTTATGCATGTTTTACTGGAGAGTGGTATGTCTGCCTCGCGAGAGGAAGCTCTCGAGAGATGAATGAGTGTTGATCGACGGCGCAGCCTTAGTGTCAATCGACGGTGATCTCAGAAGACAGTTCCGACTTGTTTTATGGCCGAGTTAAACCCATAAGTCATCATAAATTACCAAAATGCCCTTGAATGACTTAAAACCCTATTTATGTGTTTCTATCCATTGTTTAGGCACCAAGCTTTATTCTATCTATTGTTCTAGGATTAGGATAGAAGGGAGAAAATCCTTCACAGTCCTCTTGGAACTCCTTTGTTTATTTATTTGATTTCTGTTATGTACCTATTTCATCTATGATTTATGTGACAAATATCATGTTTGAGTAGATCTCTCGTTAGGTTTAGGGTTTATAAATGGTATTGATGGATTAGCCAAACAATAAAATTGCTAGAATGATTATTAGATCTATCAATGGAATTTTCTTTGTTGCTTGTGTTCTAAAGTAGCTAACTAGAACCCTAAATATAAGATAGTTAGGCGCAAGCGAGAGCATGGTCTACTACCATTATTAATCATGTTGAGCTAGGTTTCTAGAAACAAACGAGAGTTGATTTAGTTAATTTAGTGAACTTATCGAAATAGGCCATAAAGCTTGACTCAAGAGACCATCGATCGACGTAGGATCATTGCCATCGATCGACGGTCATTCCATGTCAACAAGCGAGAGCTCAGACATCAGACCTAGTCAATAGATTAGACTCACGGCGAGAGTTGTTCGTCTTTTATATTAGATATCGAGTTCTATGATTAATACCTTTAGCTTTTATCTTCTCATCAATAGAGAGCACTGATGTATCAAGTTGTTATCATGCTCCAGATGTTGAAAGAAAAATCACCATCGAAGATCTCTTGGAGCCAAAGGATAAAAATACAATTTGGGGATTTGGATTCGAGTAGGAAAGCCACTATGGGGCTAGAAGAATGGTTTGAAACTATGTATCAGAACTCGGAGCAGAATATTGATGGCGATCAGCACACTTTGAGAATAGATCTGGAAACTTCACCAAAAACTAGCATCGATCTGCACCCACCCTACTGCATCGATCGACACTACACAACTGATATCGATCGACACTTGTTATTGGACGAACCAGGTTACACAGTTGAGCTGGAACCATTTGAGGAGAGAATGCACAAGTCTGATACCTCCTTGTAGTCCCTGAACATCTACAACCACCTATCTGCACATACAAAGCTGCTGGTTTTCACAAAAGAGCGAGGATGGTACATGACCATGTGAAATTTGTGGTTCCCAGTGCTGTTTTTGAGGTTGAATTCCTAATCCACCAGATAAAAGTGTGCATATGGATCTCTACGTTGAGGTAATTAATGATCTTCAGCATACAATTGTTTCTCAGAGAGTATTGAAGTATGAAGGTGACGTTGACCAAGGACCATCAGTTTTTGCATCGATCGACACCATCATTGGTGAATCGATCGACGCCACCATTGGAACATCGATCGACATCAACATTAGAGCGTCGATCGACACTCATCACGGATCAGAGAATAATGAGTTTGAAGTGTTTTGTAATATTTTTGATGGAGGCACCACGAGATCAAACAAGTCTAGGGGAAAGAAGAAGAGGAATTGGAAGAAGAGAAAAGGGATCAAGGAAGGTCCTCAGTTATCACTGATTCTCCACTTCTCAGATGGTGTCAGCAAGTACAGAGTGCACAGCAGATGCGTCTCGCAGCCATTTGTAAAGCTTCGAGACTCCTTATTGCTGAGATGATAGACAAAGGAGAAGAGTCTATGGAGGCTTTCACAAAAAGGATGATCAAGCTGAAGACATTGGACATTGGGAATTGTTTTGGAGCAAGTCTCCAATCTCATTAGAACTGAATCATAACTCCAAAATGTCAAGCTAAAGACTATAAACAAGCGCTGAGTTGGAGGCAACCCACCGTTTAGTAATTTATTAATTATATTAGTCTAACTTCGGATTTTATTTTATTATTCTCGGTTTCCAAAACAAAAAAAAACCAAGGAAGATAGTCTACATAGAGCATCGACCGACACTTGATCATTGTCGATCGACGGAGTAACCCTAGTATCGATCGATCACCACTTAACTGTGTCAATCGACGGTCACCATCAGCAAGCAGGTATATCATTTTTCCTTGTTAAATTTGGTCCTTATGATTTATTTTTTTCACCAATCTCAGACTGTATAACACTGGTGATAGTGTTGTTTAAGTCTGGGGGAGGTTTACTGATATTGTGTTCTATTTTGAATTTTGTTTTCTATATTTATTCTTAAAAAAGGAGTAGAAACTTACAGGTGTACCATCGATCGATTTTGAAGAATCAACATCGATCGATCATGGAACATGTCCACTGGCCGACATCAACATCGTGACATCAATTGATACTCTTTTACAGAGTCGGGTATCTAGTTTCTCTCTTAAGCTATTTACTTATGAGTTGGTTTTTCCTAACCAAACTGGGACGTATTACACTCGGGACAGTGTAATTTAAGTCTGGGGAGGTTTGATGATGCTATTTGATTTATTTTGAGTTTTATTTACTATATATATAAGCTTTTCAAAAGTCTTATTGAGTCAAGAATAGGACTATGATCAAGATTTATTATTGACTAACCACATTTTAGCACCATTCTTATAAGGTTGTTTGCAGAGATTATTAGAGATACCAAAGTGGATCATCCTACCGCTATATCACACTTGCTTAGAAAGTTTCAATGAACCGAAGCTGATTTCCAACACTAATCATGACATTATTTGCTTTTGGAGCTTGGTATACACTGGATCGGATTCCTTCTACAAGTATGTAGGTACAAGTCATTGCACCTCTGGTTCCCCTCTCTCTCTCTCTCTCTCTCTCTCTCTCTCTCTCTTCAGCATCTACCTAAAAGCTTAAAATATTGAGATTACTTCACGAGATGCAGAGGGGTAGGTACATTACTGATGACCTCATTATTCTAATTCAAGGAACGATCACACATTGTTAGAACCGAAGGGTAGGTACATTTCCGATGACCCCACTATTCACCTACGACTTTGCCCAAAAAGCAAAAAGAGAAAAGAAAAAAAAATTGAAAATAAGATGGAAAGATTGACTATATCAGCATCATTGTCCATTAAGTTTGAGATCTAAAAAGATTCAAAGAAGAGAAAAAAGAGGGAAGAAATGAATCATAGAAGACTTTGTGCATGGTTGTCCAAAATTGCATGGGTAAGAGTTCATGTGTCCTTTGATTGATACTCCCAGGGTAAAACTTGCACTTTTATTTTATGTAAGGAAATGAAATCAGTAGAGGGGTGAGTCAAGCTAGTATTTGCTAAGTTGTTGGTAGAATGGATTTGGTTGCAATACTAGGATAGGGTATATAAAGTTTATCTTTGATTGACATGATATGATGTGGTTGCTACAAAGTAGGGTGAAAGTTATACTTAAACTGTATGTGAGTCTCCGCTTTTTAAAATATCTTTCACTGGCTTTGTTTGCTTGAGGACAAGCAAAAATTTAAGTCTAGGGGAGTTGATAGGACCTGATATTTACCACTATTCTTCCATGATGTCAGCCCTATTAAGAGTCTATTATATGTGTTTGGAGTATGTTTTAGAGTATTTTAAGGTTCAGGTACGATCTAAAGAACTTTGGTGATTTTGGAGCTTTTAGAGATGCAAAACTTCACGGATCTGTCAGATGTTTAGCTATGTATGGAGACCTTCCCACGGTGCGATTGAGCTTATATTTTTACAGAAGATATAGCTTTGAGTTAGCTTCCCAATGCCACCTGTTTGAGCTTATATTAGGATCCTACAGCCAAATTTATGCATGCTTTAGTGGAGAGTGGTATGTCTGCCTCACGAGAGGAAGTTGTCGAGAGATGAATTAGTGTCGATCCATAGCGCAGCTTTAATGTCGATCGACGATGATCCCAGAAGATAGGCCTGATTTTTTTTATGGCCGAATTAAGCCCATAAGCTATCACAAATTACCAGAATGTCTTTGGACGACTTAAAACCATATTTATGTGTTTCTATACCATTGTTTAGGCACCAAGCTTTATTCTATCTACCGTTCTAGGGTTAGGAGAGAAGGTATGAACTCCTTCAGAGTCCTCCTGGAACTCCTTTGGTTCTTTATTTGATTTCTATTGTATACCTATTTCATCTATGATTTATGTGATAAAGATCATGTCTGAGTAGATATCTTGTTAGGTTTAGGGTTTATTAATGGTATTGATGGATTAGCCAAACAAAATAATTGTGGGGATGATTATTAGATCTATCAATAGAATCGTCTTTATTGCTTGTGTTCTAGAGTAGCTAACTAGAACCATGATCATAGGATAGTTAGGCGCAAGCGAGAGCATGTTCTACTAGCTGAATTAATCTTGTTGAGCTAGGTTGCTAGAAACAAACGAGAGTTTATTTAATTAATTTAGTTAACTTATCGATTTAGGTCATTAAAGTTTGACTCAAGAGACCATCGATCGACGCATGATCATTGCCATCGATCGACGGTCATTCCATGTCAACAAGAGAGAGCTCAGACATCGGACTTAGTCAATAGATTAGACTCACAGTGAGAGTTGGTTGTCTTTTATATTAGATATTGAGTTCTATGATTAATACCCTTAGCTTATATCCTCTATAATCCACTTGCATGAAATCCTAGATCTAGCTATTTATTGTTTACTTACTAATCAATCAATTATCTATAGTTTATTTACTTCTTATTAATCTATTTGCCTAGCTTAATCTTGGCTGTATTGAGTTTATTGTGTGTCCATGATTCCTTTGGATTCAAACTTAAATACTACTATTTGACCTCTCTTGGCAAGAGTAGTTCGTAGGGTTAATTTGATAGAGTTTTCATTGAAACATAAAAACCCTCCCGTCAACCAGGCTCCATGCATGGTGGATCTTTCAAAATCTCACCACGCGTGAAAATTGAGAAAGCCCTCTACAGACTCAAGCAAGCCCCACGAGTCTGGAACGCGAGATTCTCAAATTTCGTCACCGGACTGGGATTTACAAAGATCATCTGTGACACGTCTCTCTATTTTTTTTATAAGGGATCCGAAAGAGCATACCTTTTCCTTACATAGACAACATTCTACTCATTGCCTCTTCTCCAAATGTCAGACAGACGATAACCTCCCTCCTCAAACAGAAGTTTGAGATGTCTGATGATGGTCGCCTATCTTACTTTATGGGCATCAAAGTTGATTACAAAAATGGTGGTATATTTTTGAGTCAATCTGCCTATGCTAAAGACATTCTTGTGCGTTCTAGTATGCAGGATTACAAGCCTATTTCGACCCTTGTCGATCTGAAGTAGAAATTAAGTGTTGAAGATGGTGACCAAATCGCAGATCAAACACAATACTGTAGGATTGCAGGCACAGTCCAGTACCTCACTCTTACGCGCCCCGACATTCAGTATGATGTTCTTCAGTTGTGCCTCTATATAGATCCGAAACTATCACATCTACTCGCCATGAAACGTGTACTGCGCTACCTACAAGGAACCATTACTCATGGCCTGCAACTACACAAATCACATTTGACATCACTCACAGCCTATATGGATGCAGACTGGGCGGGCTGTCCTGACACCCGCCGATCAACATCTGGCTACTGTGTATATCTAGGCGAAAATCTGGTATCATGGTCTTCAAAAAGAACAAGAAACAGTATCCAGGTCCAGCTCCGAAGCTGAATATAAGGGTGTTGCCAATACAGTTACAGAAACATGTTGGATTCGCAATCTTATGCTCGAGATCAAAGTTCTGATTACCATTGCTACTTTGGTGTATTGCGATAATTTCAGTGCTGTTTACTTGTCCAACAATCCAATCAAGCATCAGTGGATGAAACACGTCAAGATCGACACATATTTTGTTCGCGAGAAAGTAACAATCGGTTAAGATCGGGTACACCATGTTCCTGGCCTCAGCTCAGTACGCTGACATTTTCACTAAAGGCCTTCCATCTTCACTATTCAACGAATTCAAGCACAGTCTATCCGTCCAACCACCTGACGATTAGACTGAGGGAGGGTATTAGAATATGCGAATATACTCTCCGATATTCTAGGATTGGATATCTTTTTAGATAATGATCCCTTGTAAAGTGTAACTAGAATACCAATATCTCTGTATATTTAAACATTGTAAGAGCTCAATGGAAGGCAAAGAGAATACAATTTATTTCAAAGGATATTTAAGAAAATAAAAATTTAAACAATGAATATTTCGTTGAAGTCTACTCACGGAAACTTCTTGAATAAATCTACTTAAGCACTTTTGTATGAATTATGCTAAGATGGTCATGTTAATTTTGTAATTGACCACAATATACCCAGAATTAGATTTAAGAGTAGAATTTAAATGAAGTATGTGCAAAAATGATAGATTATTTTTGCAATTGACCATAATTGACTTTATCATATCATATTTTACATGAAATCTAAAAAATGTAATATTTCATGTGAAGACTGCTCTTAAAACTTGGGATTAGTTTTTTGTTAAAATAAATTTTTGAAATAAAGTAACAGAAGGCTTTGGCTGAGGTATATTCTATTTTAAAAATAAGATTTCAAATGAATTATGTTATTTAGTTTTTTTGGGTTAAATATATTGACAGTTTTTTTGGGTTAAAATGATAGTTTTTTTTTGGTTAAATATATTGACATTTTTTCTTAATACATAACTAACACGAGAGAGATCATGGCCTTCGTCCTGTGATTGATTTTTCTGGGGATTTAACACTCATTGGTGTTGATCATCAGATATAGGTTAGAGATCTTTGTCTCCTGACTCTCTAAGGTTCATCCTTTGTCCCTCTTCCTTCAGCTTCGTCTCGTGCGGGCTCCTGGTCTCTCCTTTCTCCGGCTTCTCTCTTGGCGGATGTAACCTTCTCTGTCGTGCATCTCTCTGATCATCCCGGCAGATTACGTTCGCTTCAGCAGATCGGGGATTGTCTCTGGATTTACCGGCGTCAGGTTTTCGGTGGTTCGTTTACATTCAGACGGTGGCTCGTTTGCCCTCGGCTTAAGCTCGTGGGCATTGGGATACGTCACGACCCCTAGGAAGCATCAGATCATTGACTGGTGTTTTCGGACTTCTCAGATTGATGTGCATCTTCAGACTTTGTTATTGTTTAATATTACGGATCACAAGTCCCGGGTTGAATACGCCATCGTCCTTGCTTGAATCACCATACTTCCTCACGAATATACTCATTAGTATATTGGCGAAACGGCACGTTGTGTATCTCCCATATCATCACGTTCATTACGGGTAGACGGTGTTTAACACATTGTGTTAGTCTGGTGTGATTTCATATGGGATCCTCAGCTAGAATGGGATCAGTTCACTTAGCTGATATCAAAGGCAATGACTTGCTTTATGAGGATGATGATGAACCAATAAAGCTCACGGACCATGACGATACTTTTGTCATCAAGGAATTCAGACTTTCTCTTATTGGAAAGATCTTAAATCCGAGAAAACAAAACGTGGAAAAGCTTCTCCAAACAATGCCGTCACAATGGGGCTTACAAGACAGGATTACAGCAAATGATCTGGGGAATGGAAAGTTTCTCTTTAACTTCAGCTCTGAGGAAGATCTTAACTCTGTTCTTCGACAGAGTCCTTTCCATTTCAACTTTTGTATGTTTGTGCTAGTGAGATGGGAACCTATAGTTCATGATAATTATCCATGGGTGATTCCTTTTTGGTTTCAACTGGTTGGTTTTCCCCTACACTTATGGACCGATAGGAATCTGAGGAATATTGGTGGGAGAATTGGATTTGTTGATACCTTGGAACTATCTGAGGGTCGTATGCTCATACAAATAGATTCACGTCGACCACTGAAATTCTCAAGGAAATTCCAATCTCCACAAGGGGATGAAGTCACTATTGAGATTAAATATGATATGATGTTCAAGCACTGCACCATCTGTGGGTTGCTCTCTCATGAGAAAGGATATTGTCCTACTACCAGTATTCACAATTGTTTACAACAGCCGAATGAGAGGTCTGATGTCTTCTCTAGAGTTCAGATTCCTGCGGTGCACCACACTCAGCAGTCTGTAGCAAAGGAGGAATTTGAGAATACTCAAGGGATTTGATCTTCATGGCGACAGAGGAATGATCAGAATCATGGTGCGTTAAGATTAGACAGACATCGTGCAGGAGAGCGCCCCCATGAGAGTCAATCTCGCTATAGAGATAGCTATGATACACGAGGGAGGGACGCACAGCAAGAGCTTCCAGGAATCGACAAGATTACTACAGAAGTACTAGACATGGTGGTCGATATGAGCCATATCATCGTAAGCCCGAGCAGCGATGGTGAGCTAAATCACCAATACAAGCGCAAATGAAGGATGGTAGAGGGCGCCATACTGGAGAGATGGGCGCTGGGAATCCTCGTGAGAGTGGTTCTGCTGTCCCACTAGATATTGTTCCTTATGAACAAATATCAGCTGTCTCTGAATCACCGGTGGCTGAACAGCTGAAGAGTGGTAAAGTTCGGCAAAAGAGGATGATAGCAAGCAAGATTGTGACCCCATCAGCAGGGGATAACCCTATGGAGAGTAATGTCACTACCCGTGCTAAGGGTGCAGCTCGTGCACTTTCCTTTTCTCCTTCTCTGGCGCCTGAGATCAAGGAGGATCAGATTATTGGGGCACTGGATGATATGGAGTTGGATGGGCAAGATGATAGTTTGGAAGATTTTGTACCAAGTGAGGATGATTTGCTGGGTGAAGAGTTGTTGGAATCTGAGTCTAAGTGGCCAGAGCCACTTTATGTTGTGGAAGAGAGATCAAAATCAGCAAGGAAGACAGTGAGAGTTCAGAAGCCTGGCGCTAAGAGAAATGCTCCTTTGAGCTTTCCAAGTAAAAAGTTGGAGCTCCTCCGTTGGTGATCTCCTAGCAAACGATTCAAGTCTCTGGGATCAAATTTGAACAGTGGTGCTGGTAGGTCAGGGCGACTCAGCACGAGGAGGACGAGAGATAGGCTGGAGAAAAGAGAGGAAGTGATGAGGCCTAAAAACTCATCCAACATGGAACCATGAAGACAATCAGTTGGAACTGTAGAGGGATCGAGAACAACCTCACAGTTCGACGCCTTAAGGAGATGTGTCAGAAACATCACCCATGACTTGTGTTCCTTTCGGAGACGAAGAATAATAGGTCTTTGTTGCAAAACATTCAGACCGATTTAGGATTTGATCGTTTGTTTACCGTAGAGCCTCTTGGCCTTAGCGGTGGTTTAGCTTTGTTTTCACTAGATGAATTTCAAATTAATGTTTTGTATTCGAATAACATAATGATTGACGTTGAGGCAATCATTGATGGAATAAAAGTCTATATTACATTTGTGTATGGTGATTCTGTCTTAGAACAAAGAGATCAAGTATGGGAACGTCTTACGTGATTCTCAACAACAAGAATTGGACCTTGGTTTATGATAGGCGATTTTAACGAAATAACAAGCCACGAGGAAAAAGTGGGCGGAAGACCACGATCGGATAGCTCTTTCTTGCCTTTCAAACAAATGCTTAATGAATCTGGAATGCTGGAGTTTCCATGCTCAGGAAATATGCTATCATGGGTTGGAAAAAGAGCTGGAGGAACCACTGTCTGATGTCGATTGGATAGGGCTGTCGGGAATGAGGATTGGCATGAAAAATTTCCTCACTTGATAGTAAACTATATGAGGCTGTGGGGATCGGACCATCGTCTTGTCCTTGCAAATATTCTGTCAAAACCAGTGAGAAAATTGAAATCTTTTAAATTTGACAAAAGATGGACTGATAAAGAGGAAATACGACGAGTTATTTTGGAGGGTTGGAAATATCCAGATCTTCCACCGAATGCTGATATTATGGAGCACATCTCAAGTTGTCGTAAGGCGCTTGGACTATGGAGGAGACAGAATGACCTCAATTCTGGGAGGAAAGTGGAGGAGCTAAAGGAGAAAGTAGAGGGGTTGTACTTGGACAATGCTGCAGCAACTGAAGATATAGCGGTTGCACTGAAGGAACTATCTGACGCTCTTAAGGCGGAAGATATGTTTTGGAAGCAAAAGAGTAGGAATCTCTGGCTTAAAGAAGGGGATCGAAATACACGATTCTTCCATTCAGTAACTAAGCAACGGAGAGCAAGAAACAAGATTACTCAACTCCTAGACTCAAATGGGAATGTTGTGGAAAACGAGGAGGGCTTAGTTGCTATTGCTACTACATATTTTAGAGAGCTGTTCGAGAGTTCTAATCCGGGGAATATTGACGAAGCTCTTGCCGAGGTTTCCACGAAAATTACTGGGGAGGATAATGCGAACCTAACAGGCCCGGTTACGGAATGGGAGGTAAAAGTAGCTTGGTTCGCAATGCACCCTGAGAAAGCTCCTGGACCAGATGGGATGACAGCTCTTTTTTACCAAAAATACTGGGATATCGTGAAGGAGGACCTAACCCTTATGGTTAATCATTTCCTTTTTGAAGGGACAATAGCAAATGGACTTAACGATACAAATATTTGTCTTATCCCTAAGGTGGAACGGCCCAATGAGATGGCTAAGTTTAGTCCCATTAGCTTATGCAATGTTAGTTACAAGATAATCTCCAAGGTCTTATGCCAGAGATTAAAAAAAGTTTTGCCGGGTCTAATTTCCAAAACTCAATTGGCCTTTGTGGCTGGAAGACAAATCTCGGACAATGTCATGATTGCACAGGAGATGTTTCATGCGCTGCGAACTAAACAGAATGGGCGAAATAGAAGGATGGCCATCAAAACGGATATGAGTAAGGCGTACGATCGCATGGAATGGTCATTCATCCAGGCAGTGATGCAAGAGATGGGGTTCTCAAAAACCTGGATAGGATGGATTATGCGCTGCATAACCTCAGTTCGGTATAAAGTACTTTTGAATGGTCAACCGAGGGGAAATATTATACCGGGAAGAGGTCTACGTCAAGGGGAACCTTTGTCTCCTTTCATCTTTATTATATGCACGGAAGCGCTCGTTAGCCTTCTTAATCATGCAGAGAATCAAGGGAAGATAACGGGGATGCGTGTTTCACGCGCTTGTCCTCCGATATCACACCTTCTCTTTGCTGATGACAGCCTGTTCTTTTGTAAGGCGGAGCCCCGTGAATGTGATGAAGTAATGAAAGAGCTCAGGAAATATGGAGAAGCGTCTGGTCAATGTATTAATTTTGAGAAATCTTCTCTGCTCTTTGGTAAGAAGATAAACGCCCAAACTCGACAGCTGATTAAAGATAAGCTTGGTATCCAAAACGAGGGTGGAATGGGGTTTTATTTGGGGATACCAGAAGATATTAGTGGGTCTAAATGCAAGCTCTTTGCTTTCCTTAAAGACAAGCTGATGCATAGAGTGAATGGGTGGACGGGTAGATGGTTATCCAAAGGTGGGAAAGAAGTCCTAATCAAATCTATTCTATTAGCACTCCCGACATATGTGATGTCTACATTTCTACTACCACTTGATATTTTTGAGAAGCTTGCTATGCCATTGCACAGTTCTGGTGGAGTTCGAACCCACCTAAACGAGGTATCCATTGGGCAAAATGGGAAAAACTATGTAAACCACGGGATGAAGGAGGTCTTGGGTTTCGTCTAATTCATGAATTCAACCTGGCTTTATTAGCTAAACAATTGTGGAGACTAGTCCGATTTCCAGATTCCCTAGTGGCTAGAGTGCTAAGAGGAAGATATTATCAGATGAGCTCGCCTTTACGTGTATCTTCGGTAACAAGTCCTTCATATGTCTGGAACAGTATCTCGGCTGCACGAAACCTATTACTATTGGGAATTCGACAAAAGATCCACTATTGACATGATACTAAGGTATGGGAGGATCCTTGGATCCCAACAATTCCAGCCAGGCCGGCCTCTTCGTCTACCCCAGTAATGCACCCGAATTTGAGAGTTAGCGATGTTATAAATCATGATTCCAAGGAGTGGGATATTGAATTACTGAGCAACTATGTAGCCGAGGAAGATATTGCCCTTATCAGATCTATCGCTATAAGTTCAACATACCACCGTGACTCTTTTTGTTGGAGTTATACCAAGAGTGGCCAATATACTGTCAAATCAGGGTACTGGATGGCTAGGAAACTTCTGAGAAATACTGTGGCGAGTGAGTTTTGTGGACCGAGTATCACTGACCTTCAAGCCTTTGCTTGGAAAGTCAATGTGCCTCCGAAGATGCGCCATCTTATATGGCAACTAATCACATGGCATGTGGCGGTCACAAAAAATCTTAATTATCGAAATTTGCGATGTGATGATTACTGCCCGAGATGTGGGGAGCCGGAGAAGTCAGTTACACATGCTATTTTCGAGTGCCCTCCTGCGGTACAAGTGTGGGATTTTTCGTCGATACCCTTAGGTCAAAATGGATTTCCACTGGCTAGTATCTATGCCAATATGGATTACCTTTTCTGGCGCAAAAATGAGTTCTCGGTGGACCAACATAGGGAATCTTTTTCATGGATAATTTGGTATATCTGGAAGGCCCGGAATGATAAACTTTTAGGGGAATTGACAGAGACCCAAGGGAATTGGCTCGATATGCAGAGAGTGAATGCCTCGCGTGGTTTAGCGCTAACGAGTCGATCAATTAGAATCCAATTATGCAAAGAAATGAATCTGCACAGACCTTATGTCTGGAGAATATTTGTATGGTGGATGGTTCTTGGACCGCCACAGATCAGTATAGTGGATGCGGTTGGGTGTGGAAGAGCGAGAAGGGGAAAATTGAGCTACTAGGGTCGCGCAATCTGAGCAGGCGGGAGACAGCGCTTCATTCGGAATTAGAGGCTCTTAGATGGGCAATGGAATGCTCCAATATTCTTCTTGCCAGAGATTCGGCACTGATTGCAAGGACATTATCGCGATGATAACGGAGCCACATGACTGGTTGAGCTTCGCTACAGAACTTGAAGCGATTCAAACACTGCTGATTTGCTTCCCTGCCTTTGAGATTTGTCACATCCCGAGAACCCACAATGGGACTGCAGATTGTTTAGCTAGGAATGCTCGTTCTTTCCATAGAGATATTTGTTTTGTTGGTTGTTCTATTCCGGTTTGGCTTCCCAGACCACCTCATGTTTGAGTAATAGAATGACCTTTTGATGAAAAAAAAACTAACATGAGAAAACTTCTTGTGACATCTTGGAGACTTCATGTGTCATGTTGAGAAATTTTATTTGAAATCTCCACTCAGAAAACTTCACCTGAAATCTGCTTTCAAAAATCATTTTTTCAGTCATTTGCAATATTAATCCATTGTAACAGAGACTTTCGAAGAAGTCTACTCGATTATTTATGTTTAGGATAAATAGCAACTTCATGTGAATTCACTGAAAACACACACAAAAAAGCATATGTGTTGATCATGAGACTTTACATTCGTGATACAAATCTGAAAAAAAAACAAGTGAATAGTTATTTACTGGTGAAATTTCGTGTTTAGATTCTTCAAGCACTCAGAATTTTGAACTTTAGCTGAATGAAATGTGAATTTTGAAAAACGAAAAGTTGAAAGGGATTTCGATGAAACTAAAGAAGAAATAGAAGATAATGGAGTTGGAAATTTAAAGAATTAGAGAAAAAAGACAAAAAAATGATTTAAGGAAATTTTGAGCATCAATTTTGGTTTTTCAGACTAACTGGCAAAATTAATGGTCATAGTTTTTTTTTTTGTTATCCAAAATACGAGATTAAAGGCGTTTAAGTTATTTGAGACGATTTTTTTTTGGATTTTTGTGGAAAAAGTAGAAAAAAATGAGATAAATAGCTTGATGTTAAAAATGATATATGTTGAAAATTTCAAAATATAGTGAGGTGAAGAAAAATATTAGTAAAATGTTTGGCACAGAAAAAAAAATCTAGGTTCTTTTTTTAGCCTGAAACTAGTTACAATATATCCAAATGCAATTAAGAACATATCATAATTTTCTTAAGCATAAGATTATTTTCCTGGACAATATAATTATTTTCCTACAGTTATACATTCCTTTCTTTGTGAGTAAGTTAACTAAAGATATATTGTAATGATATTATCCCCTTCTGAAAAAAAATAAAAAGTTATTTGAGATTTTTTTTGTTGTAAAAAAAATAGACAAAAATGATATCTTCCTAAATGATTTGATAAGTTATAGATGATATATAAGAAAAACTTTCCCTCTCATAAACACTCCAACTTCTCTCTAGTTTTCGATCTAAGTTAAATCGTGTTCTCCGGTGGTCGGTGTGCAGTTCGCCACCGGTCACCACCCCTGTTTTTTTTTTGTTTTTTGGTGTATCATACTTTGATCCTTAGATCGATCTAATCTTCCGTTTTGTCAGATTTTAGCTTCGCATGGCGACTTTTGTTTATGTTTGTGTTTGTGCTTGATCCATTTCCTTCTTGCCTTCATCACTTTAACATTCCGTTGAGTTTTGAGAGTGTTTTTGTTCTCTGCTGGTCATGCTTAGTTATTCAATTGAAAGGAATAAACCTTTACGTCTTTGTAAAGTTTCCTAATCTAATTGAATCAACTAAGATTTTGGGTTTAGCTTGTTGATTTAGGCACAGTCTCAGTAGAATCGGAGTTTTCTCTGTGAAAACGTTCCGATAAAATGATGTTTACCAATCTTTCAAGGCTCTCTCGGTGATTCACTTCCGGCGGATTAGCAAAGCTTTCTTTAACCTAGACGGCGACATGGAAGAAGAAATATACAAGTAGGTATTGGATGAATGGGTCAGTTGCTTAATTCCGACGTTAGAGCCGGCCTGTGACGCGTCCCTTCCTAAACTCAAACAAGGACATGTGTTTGAATCATTATCTTTTTAGTTTGGACTTCAACTGGGCTTTAAATTTATGTTGTTGTATTGGGCTTCCAACCTACTTGTAATCAATATAGCCTTGGGCTTAAATAAAAGTTGTTGACAAAAAAAAGTTATAGATGATATATGATAAAAATAGCAAAATATGATAAAAATAGCAAAATATGATAAGGTGAAAAATGGTAAATCGTCTATTTGACCAAAAATTTGAGTAATTTTTCAAGTTACACTACCATTAATTACAATATATCTTAATGCGACTAATAACAACATAATTAATCTTCTTAAACAAAAGATTCATTTCCTTACCAATATAAATTATAATGATATTATCCCATTTAAAAAAAATTAGAAGTACTTTTGTGAGAGACTAAGAATGAGATAATTTTATAACTCCTTATATATAAAACGTATAGACATTTAAATTTACTAAAAAGCAGTAATGGTTTTTCTTAAAACAATTGAAAACACTAATCAATCAAATCCCCCTACTCCCCCCGGTCAAAGAAGTGGTCATGTTTTTAATGAAATGGAATTTTATTTCATGGACTTTGACTCATATGTTCATGCATATAATTTTTATTTTATATATGTATAACTTTATCGAAATTCTTTTAAATATATAATTTACATTTTAGTGTTATATATTATGTAACTATATTATTTTATTTGTTATTTTTCTTATTTGACATTATTAATATATTAGTATATAATGATTGTAAGTTTTTATTTTTATTATTAGCCTAAATACATAGATTATCTTCTCATTATTTTAGTATATGTTGACGATATATGATATTTGGATGTTATGATATTAAGCTTTTGATGATTTTGTTATTAACCTAAATTTCAAAATATTATACCACTTTCATTTTTACAACATATTTTTCTCATGTTTCTTTTCCACAAAAATATACTTTATTTATCTTCTTATAAATTTGGAATATTATAATTTGATTTTGAAATGTTTATTTTCAAAATTGTATATTTGGTCAAGAGAAATTTAGAAAATTACGCAACTATTTTTGAATTTTGAAAACTATATGATTTTTATTTTTTTGTTACTAAAATAATGGATTGTTTTATTAAAATCTAAAAATTTTGGTAAGATTTTTAATATTTTCTCAACATATTTTTTTTAATTAAAATATATATTAAATGTATATCTAAAATTTATTTCTTATTAGTATCTTTAATATATATCATAAAAACTGAAGTACATTTTGGTACTACTTGAAAACATAGATAACAATATAAATGAGAATGTTTTGGAATAGCAGTATAAAAATATTATTTTATTCAAAAATTTATCATTTGCACTACAATAAATTAAGTACTTCATTTTTGTTTCTTTTTATTTACATATTTTGCCACTGTGTTTAAAATAAATTTAAATATAATTTCAAAGTTTATCTAACCAAATTGATAATAATATATTTTGCATATTTAATTCATATATTACTTTAATTTTAATTTAATACAGACTATAATTATAAAGTTTATCAAAAGCAGCACAAAAATTTAGTATTTTGTTTTATAATAAAAAATTATTTAAATTAATTTGTAATAATGGTAAATTACTAATTATGTTAGATTTTTAAACAGATTTTGTTAGATTTTTTCCAAACATATTTTGTATAAATAAAAATAAAATTTAAATTTGCAGTTAGAATTGATTTATTATTGATATCCTTATAATTAGTAAAAAAAATATTTAGACATGTTATATTTAATATTTAATTGATGAAATGAATCTAGTATGATTTTTTGTGGTAGATAAAAATTGTAGATAGATATCAACTCATAGTCAAATACATAAATCTGTATAACATATATGTAATACAGACACATGTATATATATATATATCACTTCACCTATTGAGAACTCATATTGGCAAATAAAGGTCTCAATAATGGCTTCCCTTGGCTTGATCCTCTATCTTTCCTCGGTTCTTCTCATGAGCCTTTGTCAGCTTCCTACAGCTATTGAGGATGATAGAAAGGCAAGTCATTGCCGTTATATATGTCTCGTTACCATATTTATGTTTTGTCTTTGTATTAGCATATTCATCGTTATAGCATTTTTGTTTGAGGCAGGTATATATTGCTTACATGGGGGCACTTCCTGCAAAATCTTCTTACTCTCCTATGTCTCACCATCAAAATATCCTTCAAGAAGTTATTGAATCAAGGTTGTAAGACATGAGTCAAACCACTCTCAGCCTTGTTTCTTGTTGCTTACGTCATCTTCTCTCACTGATCTTTTCTTTTTTGTTCCGAAGTTCCATAGAAGATTCTTTGGTGAGAAGCTATGGAAGAAGTTTCAACGGTTTTGCAGCCAAACTCACTGAATCTGAAAGAGACAAGCTTGCTGGTGAGATAGATGTTTGTATAATAAAAGATTATGTAACTCACTAATATGGGTATTTCAATGTTATTTGTGATGTGAAGGCATGGAAGGTGTGGTTTCGGTTTTCCCAGACACCGTTTATAAGCTTCTTACGACAAGATCTTACGAGTTCATGGGACTTGGTCCCAAGAGCAAGCAGGCTCCTAACGTCGAGACTAATATAATAGTTGGTGTAATAGACGGAGGAGTATGGCCTGAATCCAAGAGCTTTTCAGATGAAGGCATTGGCCCAATACCAAAAAAATGGAAAGGAACTTGCGCAGGAGGAACTAATTTCACATGCAATAGGTAAACAACATTTTCAATTTTCTTCTCCAAGTTAAAACAATGGAGGTTAACTAAGCTAATCTAAATTCTACAGGAAGTTGATTGGAGCAAGACATTATGTGCAAGACTCAGCGAGGGACAACGAGTCACACGGGTCACACACGGCCTCAACTGCAGCCGGAAACATAGTAAAAGGAGTGAGTGTGAACGGTTTGGCCAAAGGAACTGCCAGAGGCGGTGTGCCTTTAGGTAGAATTGCTATTTACCGAGTTTGTGAGCCAAAAGGTTGCAACGCCGCATCACTGCTAGCTGCGTTTGACGATGCTATTGCAGATGGGGTTGATATTATAACCATTTCCATTGGAGGTGGTGTTGTTAAAGTCGATGTTGACCCTATAGCTATTGGATCATTTCATGCCATGACCAAAGGGATTGTTACCACAGCTGCCTCTGGGAACGATGGCTCTAAACTTGGAAATGCAAGAAACGTTTCACCCTGGATCATATCCGTGGCTGCCGGTTCAACTGATCGAAAATTTGTTACTACTGTTGTTAATGGAGATGGCATAGCCTTATCTGTAAGAAGTTTTATAATCCTGTTTATAGTGAGGAGTATGGTTGTTGTCATCAGTCAGGCTGATGATTTAAGTAATGAATCATACAGGGAAGCTCGATCAATGACTTTGACTTAGAGGGACAAAAGTATCCTTTGGCGTACGGAAAAACTGCTTCCAATAAATGTACAGAGGAGCAAGCAAGGTAACTTGTGACCCACGGCTTGAGCCCTAACTTGTAGCTCAAGAATATTCCTAGTGACCTAGCTTGTGGTATAAGAAACAAATGAAAAACGTCACGCTATTGATATAACTTGATCTTCTTGTATTGTATTTCTAGGGGGTGCGCTAGTGGTTGCCTGAACACGGTGCAGGGGAAGATCGTTGTGTGCGATACTTGGAACAATGTTATGGAATCTAGAGAAGCGGGTGCAGTTGGAACCATCCTTCACATCAATAATGCTGAGGCTCCTGGTACTGGTCCAATTCCAGTCGCAGTCTTAGATGATACCACTTACGAAGCAATCAGATCTTACGTGCTCACCTCACCGTAATTAAACTCTTTCCATAACTAAACATTAATTATTTGGTTTAGATTCGTTAATCACATTCTTCTATATGAAACAGAAACCCTCGAGGAACTATACTGAAGAGTGAGGCAGTTAAGGACAACGATGCTCCGGTCGTTGCTTCCTTCTCTTCTCGTGGACCAAATATTCTCTTTAGCGATATCATGAAGGTACGTACCACTCCTAACAATATTCACATAATTGGGAGCTATGAATGATCGAAGTCTTGACACTATAAGGTTTATATAATATACATGCAGCCTGATATTACGGCTCCAGGGGTGAATATATTGGCAGCATATTCACCGATGAGTCCAACCCTAGTTCCTGGACAAAGCATGGATTACTATTTCATGTCTGGAACATCTATGGCTTGCCCTCATGCCGCAGGTGTAGCGGCTTACATCAAAACATTCCATCCTGATTGGTCTGCTTCTGCTGTCAAATCTGCTATCATGACTTCTGGTAATTATCAATATATTTCTTTTCTTTTTGGAAAAAGGGCTAATATCAATATATTTTGAAAGAAAAAAATGAAAGTGATGTTACACCCGAATCGATTCTTTTTTTGGTTTTGTTGCAGCTTGGGCAATGAATGCGTCCAAAAATGCACAAGCTGAGTTTGCTTACGGATCAGGACATGTTAACCCTACAGGGGCAGTTCATCCAGGGCTTGTTTACGAAATATCCAAAGAAGATTACTTAACCATGCTCTGCTCTTTGGACTACTCAGCCAAAGGCATTAGTACTCTCGCCGGTGGAGCCTTTACTTGTTCTGAGAAATCAAAGCTGACCATGAGAAATCTCAACTACCCTTCAATGACAGCCAAAGTTTCAGCTTCTTCGTCTTCAGATATCACATTTTCAAGAACAGTCAAAAATGTTGGGAATAACGGATCCACTTACAAGGCAAAATTGTCTGGGGATCCAAAACTAAACATCAAGGTTGTTCCAGAAACGCTCTCTTTCAAATCATTAGGGGAGAAGAAATCTTTCACCGTTACAGTCTCTGGCAAGAGTCTTGCGGGTGTTTCTGGTATTGTGTCTGCGTCTCTTGTTTGGTCGGACGGATCACACAATGTGAGAAGTCCTATCGTACTGTATACTTAATTAGGCTTCGACCCAAAACCCAGCAATATATAAGAGCATGGGTTATATTGTGTTTTCATTATATTGTGTTTCATTAAAACATATATTATATTGTGTCTTGTGCTCATTATATTGTGTCTCAATAAAAGCATGTGTGGTCATTTTAAGTCAGGTTATTTGACTTAAAACTCAAGTTCTTTCGGTAATCAAGAATGGATTCTGTATGTGTACATTTCATGGTATCCATGTGATGGAAATGGTTCAACTTTGGAGATCGTAATTATCCGTAGTTCACCAGCTGAACTTCCTAAGAGCATGTTTATCCGGGTTTCTTAGCGGGTTTCTTAAGCGTGAACAGTGTAAGGATCGGTTATAAAAGTTATGAATTAAGGATCGATCCTTAAGAGTTTCTTACCCTGTGCGCGTACGTGGCGGCCCGCAATTGGTTCTTTTTTCAATTTTTTGGTTTTTGTTTTTTTTTTAAATCTCTAAAAAACCCGAGTGGATTTCTTAGGGATAATCATGGTCTAACTTCACTAACTCCCTACTTGAACTCGCCCTTTTAATACCATTATGAAACACTACTTTTATACCAAAGGGCTATGCTCCGATAATATAATAACTGGTCAGCTAAAATAAGTTATTAATGACTAAATAATAGATTATATATCAGTATTTAGTTTCCAAGCATTAGATTCTATGGATGACTTAATTGTTATATATAATTGGATATGTTAGCCGCCAGACGATGAATTTGAAAGAATAATCTCAAAGATAAATTATTATATATAATTAGATATGTCCGTTAAATATATTTCTATATGTTATTAGACATCTTACCTATTTAAAATTAATTTTAGAGTCTAATTCAAAGATTCTTATAAGAACATAAAGAAATTTATATGTAAGATTTGTTATTTATTTTGATTATGTGATCAGTGTATAGATATCTAAAATTTGATATGATGGATAAATTAAATGTTAAATTGTATTTGATATGTTAGCCGTATAAAAATATATGTTTAAATTAGATGTTATATGTTATTAAATGTGTTAATGATGTAATAAAAAAAATCAAAATAATTCAAAAATCAGAAAACGAACAAAATAACTGTTAAACGCTATGTGATATGTTTTCGGTATAACAAAAAAGTGCAAGCTAATTTAAATATTAACTAGAGAAAATTTAATAAAGGAAAATAAAGAGGTAAAGTGACTAAGAAGAAATCAAGCAGTGTCTTCCTCTTTGCTTCATATTGCGTATGATTTTATCTGACACAACTGACAAGCACTATTTTCACGTTACCTATAGAAATTGCGAGAAAATAAAAAAAAATAATCTTATCCTATTTGATTTACCAGTTATGCAAATAAGACAAAGTCTTGCAGTCCTACCTAATTATCATTTTAATTATGGTTATTCAAATAAATTTTATATATTTTACAAATTGTGTTACTGTGTCATATTTGGTGTACCACTTAATGATATTGCATGATGAAAAGAGAGATTATTCTACTATATATATATATATATATATATATATAGGGGGAGAGAGAGAAATGAATATCTGTTAAATGTGTATAAGTTTATGTTTATATAAAAAGAATATCTCGATAAAATGAAATATATTAATTTTCATATAATACATAAATCTCTAGAACATAAATACATTAACAAAAAAGTGAGAGAGAGAGAAAAAATGAATTCTCAAGATAACAAAAAATAAAATTTGACAGTATAGATTATCTTTCTATATAGGATTTCACCCAAAATTATATATATATATATATATATATATATATATATATATATATCTCCTATATATTAAAAGAGGAGTATTTTTAATAAGTAATTTTTAAAGTGTATTATATTCACAGAATTACCATTATGCTGATGTGTAGCACGAGACAACTTCTCACATTTTCCATATAAATAATCTTCTGTTATTAGACATTGGACCGCATTGATTTTAAATTCCTTATATTAACCAACGATACCATATAATATAATTTAACTCCTAAAACTTTTATATAGCTTAAGTAATTAAATATTTTCACTGATTGGACATGTATTAGATTATCACGTTCGTAAATCAATGTTTTAGCATATAGTTTTGTTAATCATAGTCCGTGAGTTTTCAGAGTAGAATATTCGAGAACACCTATTATCCCTTATATATTAATTTTGAAGCATTACAATATGTTTTGGTAACCACATGTCATCACTACGATGATTCATAAAATTCTTAGAAAAATAAGTTGGTACATCTAAACATATATTATACTTTTTATTAAATTAACTATCAAATTAATTATTAGGGTATAAAAGAATATTTTCCATTCTTTCCATAGAAAAAACTACGAAATTACATAATATGGCTAACAAATATATGACAATTAATGATTTGAATAATAGAGATTTGAACCATTTTTGTATCCTCCATCATTTTTCTAATTTTATATTTTTAAACGAAATTAAACAATCACATTATGCATATAATTAAAAACTTAGATTTTTTCTTATATGCTACAGTGTGAATATTTTTAAACTATTATTAATTACTAAGACTGTCAAAATCCACACTAAAATATTTTTGATCAGTGGTTTAACTTTTTTACTATAACAAAATACAAATAATCATAATTTATATAAATATAAAGTCTCATTTAATATATATTCAGATTAAATATATATATATATACATTTCAATATCATATATAAAATACATAAATATGTTAATTTCAAAACTGCATTGAATAGAAAGCCTCAATTAATAAATATTTATAGTAATAAAAATAATATTTTTGTTACAATAAATATTAAAATATTAATAGAATCATATGAATACAAAGCCTCAATTAATAAATATTCATATTGAAATATACTATATACCATATGAATAAATGATTATTTTTATTATTTAAAGAAAATATTGTAAATAAAAAGAGAGACTCTTTTTTTGTTTATGAGATACTCCAATTCAATTATTACGTAACAATTATTCTCTTCTCGGTTATTCAATATATTTATTATTGCATAATACATAAATGAACACAAAATAAATAAATATGAATAAATAATTTGTATACATAATTAATAATCATTCTGCACAAGCGCAAATCTCAAATGTTATTTGATCAAATCATTTCAAAAATACAATTCTTTATATCGAAGTGAGAAGGTGAATTATAACATCCGAATGATATAATTGAATCTCATGTAAATTAAATAGATTTTAAAAAATATCTACAAACATGACCCTATTCATCAACCTTATATTAACGGTCAATGACTATACGTTTGGGACTTATGATACGATGGTTGAATGATCAAAGATAGCATTTTATAATTATTAGTATATAAGTTTCACACCGCGCAAGCGCGCGGGTAAACACCTAGTATATATATATACGTGTGTGTGTGTGTATAATTCATGTATTAGCTACTTCAATTATAGAGTAGGAGTTCTTGTCAATATATAAATGCTTCAAACAATGGCTTCCGTTAGCTTATTGTTCACTGTGAAATTTCTGTTTTTTTCTTTCTCTTCAATTCTGATTACAATGCAAATGGTGTTTATTTACTGACTATAACTATATATATTCAGATTAATAGGTTTGTGATCAGTTTGAGGAAGCATAATATTTATTGATTTTGGATTTTATGAAGCTTTTCAAAACATCATAGATGTATATCCATGTCTATTACTATTTATCTTAAATACGCTAACAATACAAATTTTATTTGGAAATATCCGATGTTTCAAATCTCAGCTAACAAATTGATTTTTTTGGCTATTACAAAGGTATTCGGATTAATTTTATAATATTTGGTTAAGACTTACGCGTACATATTACTCTGTCTCTTATAATAGTTCATCTTGAACCCATGTCTATTTCATATTACATATACAAAAACTATTTTCTGAATATTAATCTCATAATCCGGATTATCTATATATTATCCGGTGATATTACGTATTTATAGATATTAGTGTAGTTATTGTAATAACATAAAACAAGCCAAAGAAGTATATGTGACTATAATTGAAGTACAAATGAATTACACAATTTGTAAATCATAAAAGATAACATCATTATTTCCGGATGACTTAAACGTTAGCTAGATATATCTTGCAATATGCAAACATGATAACAAACAAATTACCTGGTTATAAATTGAATGTTTCTTCCTATAATTCATATGCGTCACAAACACATAGCTCCTGCTAAATTTGTTGAAAAATACACTATTTACATAATCTTCAACCATTTTGCAGTTAACGCGTTCATCATCGGATGATTTAATCTTCAATTGATTTTACAAAAGCATCACACGCTAATAAAACTAATCACTCTCTCACTTGTTAGAATATTTGCATAGGATTTTCTCGGACACACGACTAACTAGTACTACTTTCATGTCACCTATGAAACACTGCGAGAAAGTAAAAAAGGTAACTTTACCCAACTAGACTTAATAATTATACAAATAAGACAAGGTCTTGCATTCCTATCTAATTACCATTCCAATAGGTTACTCAACTAAATTGGCCTAAAAATTAAAGAAATTTTATCTATTTTTAAAATTATCTTAATGTGTCATTTTTGGTGTACCACTTGATGATATTGCATGATGAGAAGAGAGATTTTTCTACTATATATATATATATATATGTGTGTGTTAAATATGTATAAGTTTAAGTATATATAAAAAGAATCTCGACTAATGAAATATATTTAATTTTCATATTCAATACAAAAATCTCAAAAACATAAATGCATTGTTAAGAAAGTGAGAGAAAAAATGAATTGTCAAGATAAAAAGAATAAAATCCGACAGTATATATTCTTTTTCTATATAGGATTCCACCCAAAACACAAAATAAATACATATATATATATATATATATATATGTATATATAAACCATGTATTAGCTACTTCACTTGTAGAGTAGAGAGTTCTTATCAATATATAAATGCCTCAAAAAATGGCTTCCCTTAGCTTGATCATCTGCTTTTCTTCGGTTGTTCTCATGAGATTGTATCAGATTCCTACAACTATTAACTATGAAGGAAAGGCCAGCAATTGCTATTATATGTTTGTAATAATTAACTACAAGTTCAGAAAAAATAACTATATATTCTCTTTGTTTTAATTTATTTCATTTGTTCTACCATTTTGACGCATGTGTATATTGCTTACATTGGAACTCTTCCTTCAAAAGCTTCTTACACTCTATGTCTCACCATCATAATATCCTTCAATAACCTAATTCTATAAATTGTACATGCTTATAATTTTATATTTTTAAAAAAATTAGTTATAACATATTTTTAAAAATACAAAACTGAAACATAGTTTAAAATGTGAAAATATCATACATAATTAATTGTTTGAATTGTACATAAATTCATTAATCGATATAAAGAAACAACTGATCAAATTTGTAAACTATAAAATTTATTTTTTTATTATTACTATAAGATTTATTTGTTAGTAACAAATTTATTATCTGTTTATTATTAGATATAAATGGTTTAGTTTGGTTCAAATTATTGAAACGGTCAGCTTTGTTTGGATTTTTTGTCTATGCCCTTCAAATTTCCTTTTTTGAGTAACTGAGAAAAGGAAATTATTTACTCGAAATTCTTTTTTTCCGTGTCAATGTTTATGTTTATAAAACTCTCTCATCTCTCTTCTCCTTGGCTCCACTTTTTTCGCTCTCTCTTCCAACAATTTTCTTTACGTTTTTTTCTCCATTGCGATTCAGTTTCAAAACCCTAAAAAGCTTTCTGCAATTTTCTTGTCAAAGCGATTCTGTCTGCAATTTTCTTGTCCGATTGAAAAGATGCAGCAATCAAACGAAGAATTCTTAAAGTTTCTTGGATAATGCGCTTACGGTGTTGTTAACCTCATCAGCTACACTAATCCCCACAACGGCTTTTCCTTCCTCTCCGCCGTCAAGAACTCAGAACTCTTATGACGCAGACCACGACAGTCTTACAGATTCTCCTCGAACTCAGAGGATGTTCGAGGATCGTTACATGTTAGGGAGACTCTCTTCAACAAGGTCTTAGCAGTTACGGTAACAAACTCCACAAACTTCAACTCGAGTACGCTTCCAAAGGTTGTTTAAACGCTTTCATGGACAAATACGCCGACAAAAAGTTTCTGAAGCCATTGATTAAAGATTTCACAAGGATGATTCTCGAAGGTTTGGTCTTGTTTCACGGACATGGTTATGTTCATTGCGACATCAAACCAGACAACTTACTTGTCTTCCCTTCTTCTGATTCATACGAGCTCAAGATTTCAGATGTTGGTAACACGTTAGAGGTTGGAGAGGTTCCTAAATTTTGGGAGACAAGAGCATCATTATCCAGGATTCTTAGGAGGGTCTCTTAGCCAAAAATAGTGGTGGACTCCACCATTTTTGCTAAGAAACGTCTCTAAAATCTTCAAATTAAGAACTTTCTCTTGCACTGTTTCGCGAGTCCATTGACACGAGTCGGCCCGCAACTGGTTCATTTTTTTCTTTTCTTTCTTTTTTTTTAAAATAAAAAAAAACCAAGTGGGTATGTGGGATAAAGATGCCCTAAGTTCTCGTGGGTTGGGACTCCTATCTACATGCCTCCCGAGTCTGTACGTGACGGTTTCGCTAACAAAGGAATAGATTTTTGGTCGGTGGGGTGTTTGGTGCTGGAGATGTACACGGGTGTGATTCCATGGGAAGGTGTTAATATCGATCTTCTAGCGACTCGTCTTCTTCGTTGTGGTAAAGCTCCTGAGATACCTGAGAGTTTACATTCTGATGCAAAGGACTTTATCCAAATGTGTTTCTCGAGGATACCTGAGGAGAGAGGAAGCGCTTTTGAGTTGTTGTCTCATCCGTTATTGCCTCGTCCACAAGTTGAAGAAGAGGATAAGAAGACAAGTAACTCATTTTTACTGAAGCTGTTCAAGTTGAGAATCAGAGGAAGACGTTCCAACAAGAAACCAACGACAGATGATGTTGTTGTTTCAGACAAGAAGCCTCTGAAGTTGAGGTTTTCCCGACAAAGACCATACAGTTTAAGAGAACTCTGAACAAAGTCTTGAGGTTGAAGACTATGCCCATGAAGAGCTTCAGTGTAGTTTCAGTTCATTAGTATTTAGTTTCTTTGTTTAGACTGTAGATTTTGTTTACTTAAACGTTTAGTATCTGGTTAGCATGTAGGTTGTAGATTCTGTTCACTTACGTTTATTATCTGATTAGCATGTAGGTTGTAGCCTTTGTTAGCACCTCTGTTTACGCGTAGTATCTTACTAGTATGTAGACTGCAGTGTGTTCATTAATGTTTAGCATTCTCTGTTTAGACTGTAGTTTCTGTTCATATACGTTTAGTATCTGATTAGCATGTAATTAAACTGTAGTTTATGTTCATCACCATTTATTATCATTGTTTAGACTGTAGTTTTTGTTCACTTACATTCGTATCATATTAGTATGTCGACTGTAGTTTATGTTCATTATATGTAGTTTAGTATCTCGGTTTAGTTTGTAGTTGAAATTTACGTGTTTATCTGGTGTTCATTACAACATTAATGTTTAGTATCGCTGTTTAGTTGTATGTAGTTTATGTTCATCAATGTCTAGTATCTCTGTGTAGTATGTATGTATGTATGTATGTATGTATGTATGTTCCGACATTATAACTGTCAATAAAATAGTTCTTTTCAGTTTGGATTTTTCACTATAGATAGTTCTCTATGTAAACTTAATTCTCAATCTTTTTACCACTACAAGAAAACTCGTCCATTACTAGGGCAGGTTTTCCTCGTTAGTTCCTAGTAAATGGCCTTTTACTAGGAACTTACGAGGAAACGCGTTTCGTCGAAACACGTTCATCGTAAAGCCTTTTTCCTCGTAAAGTCGTAGTAACCACTTTCCTCATAATTTCCTAGTAACCACTTTCCTCGTAATTTCCTAGTAACCACTTTCCTCGTAATTTCCTAGTAACCACTTTCCTCGTAATTTCCTAGTAATGCTTTACTAGGAATTTACTTCGAAATGTTTTTTCACTTTCCTCGTAATTTCCTAGTAATGCTTTACTAGGAATTTGTTTTGAAATATTTTTCCCTATAAAAAAATAATTAAAATAAATATAAATAATATATTTAAAAAAAATTAAAGAATCCAAATTATAAATAAAAAAGAAATAACAAAATATTTTATAAATAACTAAATATTTAAGTTTTAAATTCATATACAATTAAAGAGAAAAAAAAACTAAACTACGGATGTTGCTCGTTAAATCAACCTAATCTAAATTCCCTAAACTAACCACCTAATCTAAATTCCCTAATCTAACCACCTAATCTAAATTCCCTAAACTAACTACCTAATCTAAATTCCCTAATCTAAACACCTAATCTAAATTCTCTAATCTAACCACCTAAGTAGGAAATAGAGAGAACCTTAAGAGAATTCAGAGAGAAGCTTACTACAAATGAGAAATCGGATTGCTCGAGTTTATATAAGGAATTTTGTTTCTTCGTAAGGCCCTAGTAACATTACTAGGCCTTTACGAGGAAATAGCTATGCCCGTGTTTTTATTTCCTCGTAAAGTCCTAGTAATACCATTACTAGGACTTTACGAGGAAACTGCTTTACTAGGAAATAGCTATGCCCGCATTTTTTTCCTCGTAAAGTCCTAGTAATGTTATTACTAGGACTTTACGAGGAAACAACTATTCCCGCGTTTTCTCTTACTAGGGCCTTACGAGGAAAGGGTTTGTAAATCCCTAAACTCGAAACCCCAAACCCCAAACCACAACTTCCTTAACTTATAACCTCTTCTACAACCAAACTCCTAACCTCTTCTACACTTAAGCCCCAAATTTTCAAAACTAAACAACCTAATATAAGTTCCCTAAACTAACCACCTAATCTAAATTCCCTAAACCCTAACCTTAAACCTAAACCCTAAACCTAAACCCTAAACCTAAACCAACTTCCATAACTTATACCTATACATCTTCATAAACCCCAAATCACAAATTTTTTAAAAAAGACTAAAAGAAGTATACAGTCATCGGAACGGTTTTTATCAACCCCACATAGCTTTCCTCGAACTATCTACCTGAAGAAAAGCCCCAAGCTATTTCATTGAGGAAAAGCTATGAGGAGTTGATAAGAAACTATTATGTTGACTGTGAACTCCTTTCAGTTATGAATTGAGTATTTTCTATTTGTTTGTTGTGTTTCAAATGAATCACATATGGTGGTATTTATAGAAATTTTCGAATCTGAGAATTTACTAAGAAATTGCTAGGAAAAGTAGGTACAAAATTTAAATTCGATATTTTCTATCTAGTTCCTCTTAATTTCGTAGTAACAAAACTCGTTCCTCTTAATTTCGTAGTAAGCAATTACTAGGACTTTACGAGGAAACTGCTTTACTAGGAAATAGCTATGCCCGCGTTTTTTTCCTCGTAAAGTCCTAGTAATGTTACTATGACTTTACGAGGAAACTGTTTTCTCGTAAGTATACGAGAACCTTACGAGGAAACATGGTTTCCTCGTAAACTCGAAGTAAACTCGTAGTAATTTTACGAGGAATTATTTTCCTAGTAAAGTTTCCTAGTAAATGCTTAGTTTTCTTGTAGTGTACTGTAGTTAGCAATCGAATTGTGTGTGTGTATAAATCATGTATTAGCTACTTCACTTGTAGAATATGAGTTCTTATCAATATATAAATGCTTTAAACAATGGCTTCTGTTAGCTTACTGTTCACTGTGAAATTTCTGTTTTTATTCTCTTCAATTCAGATTACAATGCAAAAGGTGTTTATTTATTGACTATAACTATATATATCCAGATTATAAGGTTTGTGATCAGTTTGAGGAAGCATAATTATTTATTTATTTTGGATTTTATGAAGATTTTCAAAACATCATAGATGTATATCCATGTCTATTATTATTTATCTTAAATACGCTAATAATACAAATTTTGTTTGGAAATACCCGACGTTTCAAATCTCAGCTAACAAATTGATTTTTTTTTGTTATTACAAATTTATTTGGATTAATTTTATAATATTTGGTTAAGACTTACGCGTACATATTACTCCGTCTCTTATAATAGTTCATCTTGAACCCATGTCTATATCATATTACATATACAAAAACTATTTTCTGAATATTAATGTCATAATCCGGATTATCTATATATTATCTGGTGATATTACGTATTTATAGATATTAGTGTAGTTATTTTAATAACATAAGACAAACCAAAGATGTATATGTGACTATAATTGAAGTACAAATGAATTACATAATCTGTAACTCATAAAGATAACATCATTAATTTCGGATAACTTAAATGTTAGCTAGATATATCTTGCAATATGCAAACATGATAACAAACAAATTACTTGGTTATAAATTGAATGTTTCGTCCTATAATTCATATGCGTCACAAACACATATCTCCTGCTAAATTTGTATTGTTGAAAATACACTATTTACATAATCTTCAACCATTTTGAAGTTACGCATTCATTATCGGATGATTTGATCCACAATTGATTTTACAAAAGCATCACACGCTAGCTAATAAAACTAATCACTCTCTCACTTGTTAGAATATCTGCATAGGATTTTCTCGGACACACAACTAACTAGCTCTACTTACATATCACCTATGAAACACTACGAGAAGGTAAAAAAGGTAACCTTAGCCAACTAGAATTAACAGTTATAGAAATGAGACAAGGTCTTGCATTCCTATCTAATTACCATTTCAATTGGTTATCCAACTAAATTGGCCTAAGAAATTAAATAAATTTTATCTATTTTAAAAGTTATCTTAATGTGTCATTTTTGGTGTACCACTTGATGATATTGCATGATGAGAAGAGAGATTATTCTACTTTTTATATAGATAGATAGATATGTGTTAAATATGTATAAGTGTATGTATATATAAAAAAAATCTCAACAAATGAAATATATTTAATTTTCATATTCAATAAATAAATCTCTAGAACATAAATGAATTGTTAAGAAAGTGAGAGAAAAATGAATTGTCAAGATAAAAAGAATAAAATTTGACAGTATATATTCTTTTTCTATATAGGATTCCACCCAAAAACACAAAAGAAAATACATGTATATGTATATATAAAGGGAGTCCCATATATAAACCATGTATTAGCTACTTCACTTGTAGAGTAAAGAGTTCTTATCAATATATAAATGCCTCAAAAAATGGCTTCCCTTAACTTGATCATCTGCTTTTCTTCGGTTGTTCTTATGAAACTGTATCAGATTCGTACAACTATTAACTATGAAGGAAAGGCAAGCAATTGCTATTATATGTTTGTAATAATAATTAACTATAAGTTCGGAAAAAATAACTATATATTCTCTTTGTTTTAATTTATTTCATTTGTTCTGACATTTTGACGCATGTGTATATTGCTTACATTGGAACACTTCCTTCAAAATCTTCTTAGACTCTATGTCTCACAATCATAATATCCTTCAAGAAGTGATCGAATCATGGTTTAAGACTATGTCAGCCTTATTACATATTTTTTACGTCATTGTTTATCACTTGTCATTTTTTTGTTCTGCAGTTCTGTAGAAGATTCTTTGGTTAGAAATTATGGAAGAAGTTTCAATGGTTTTGCGGCTAAAATCTCCGAATCTTTAAGAGACAAGGTTATTGATGAGTTGTGTGATTATGTCAAAATGGTTATATAATTTTCCATGATGTTGTTTATGTGTGATTTGAAGGCATGGAAGGTGGGGTTTTGGCATTTTCAAGCACCTTTTATAAGCCTCTTACGACAAGATATTACGAGTACATGGGACTTAGTGACAAGAGCAAGCGAGTTCCTGGGTTCGAGACCAATACAATAATTAGTGTAATACAAGGAGGAATCTGGCCTGAATCCACGAGTTTTTCACACAAAGGCATTGGCCCAATACCAAAAAAATGGAAAGGAAGTTGTGATGGAGGAACTAACTTCACATGCAACAAGTTAACAACACTTTCTAATCTCTTCTCGAATTTTGTTGTGTGCAAAGAAAGGATTGAATCAGAGATTAACTAACGCTTCAAATTCTACAAAAAGTTAATTGGTGCACGACACTTGTACAAGACTCGGCGAGAGATTATGATGGTAATGGGTCATATGCGGCTTCAACAGCAGCTGGAAACAAAGTAAAAGTACAGTATGAATGGAGTGGCCAAAGGAACTGCTCGAGGCCTCTAGGTAGAATTACTGATTACAAAGTTTGAGAGCCAGCACGTTGCAACGTAGAAGGTATATTAGCTGCGGTTGATTATTCTATAGCCGATGGAGTCGATGTGATAACCATTTCCATTTGAGGAGGTGTTACTAAAGTCGATATAGCCCTATATCGATTGGATCATTTCATGCCATGACCAAAGGGATTGTTACCACAGTAGCTGTCGAGAACGACGGTTCTAAAGTTGGACTAGCGTCTAACCTTGCACCATGACTCATATCCGTGGCTGCAGATACAACTGATCGAAAATTTGTTCTTGATGTGGTTAATCGATATGGAAAGACCATAGATGTAAGAGTTGTTTTTATTTTATTAATTAGTTTAGTTGGTCTATGAATTTTATGTAAACTGAGGATCTTATTGATATGTGAAGTGTTTACAGAGGTATACATACAATCGACTACATTGAGTCCTAGGTTACAGTAATTACATAACATTCTATAAGTGACAATAGAGAATATACGGTAGTAGAGGCACAGATCATAATGTATCCTTAACATGCCCCCTCAAGATGGAGGGGGAGATGACGCTCCAATTTTGTCGCGGAGCTCAAGGAATCGAAGACGATGGAGAGGTTTTGTGAGAGCGTCCTCCAACTGATCTCTTGTGTTTACAAGATCTACCTGTAGCTGACTTTTCTGAATTTGCCCTCTGATGAAGTGACAATCTAAATCCACATGTTTCATTCATGGGTAAAAAAATAGGATTAGCGCCTAGAAAGGTAGCACCTACATTGTCGCAGTAGACAACTGGAACAGCTTGAAGTGTAAATCCAAGTTCAGTGAGAACATTGCAGATCCATCAAATTTCTGAGGCAGTGTTCGCAACAGCTCTATACTCAGCTTCAGTCGACGAGCGCACGACACTTGTTTGTTTCTTTTCTGTCCAGGAGATATGATGGGAGCCCAAGCATATGATGTAGGCGTTCGTGGAGACATATTCATCGGAATCGCCAGTCCAATCAGCATCGAAGAAGGTGTGCAAGATGAGCTTATTTGTGGCAGAGAAGAAAATGCCATGCGATGTGGTACCAGCCAAGTATCGAGGATTCTCTTTGCAGCTTGCCAATGTAGGTCTGTAGGACGGTGAATGAATTGCGAGAGGCGGTTGACTACGAATAAGATGTCCAAGCGAGTGAATGCAAGGTATTGTAAGCTTCCAACTAATCGGCGATCCTCAGTGGCATCGGATAAAGACGTGCCATATGTGAGACTCAGTTTTGGTGAAGAAGCCATGGGAGTACTCACAGGTATGGCGTCAATCATGTTATAACGCCTGAGAAGATCAGTGATATATATTCGTTGGAAAAGGTGGAGGCTTTGTCAGTGCGATGTGCTTATAATCCAAGAAATTAATTGAGAGGCTCTGGGTCCTTGATAGAGAACATGTCGGCTAGTTGTTGCAGTATGGCCTGAATAATTTCTTCGCTGCTACAGGTGATTAGAATGTCGTCAACAAAGAGCAAAAGATATGTAGCAGTTGTCGCAGTGCATAGCGCATAGAGTGATGTGTCTGCGAGTGAGTTTTTGAAGCCGAGAGTAAGGAGAAACATTTTGAGCTCAATATACCAGGCTCGCGGAGCCTGTTCATACACAGCTTTATGAAGACGACAGACATGTGAGGGATGATCAGCATCGATGAACCCGGGAGGCTTCTCCATGTAAACTTCCTTCATTTATGTCCCTTGAAGAAAGGTGTTATTAACATCGAGTTTCTGTATAGACCATGAGCGTGTGACGACTACATCAAGGAGAAATCGCAGGGTTCTGAATGCTGAATGTGTCCGAGTAGTCTCGTCCTTTCTGTTGAGTATATCACTTTGCAACAAGCCTCGATTTTTCACCTACGATGAGAACCATCACAGTTAAATTTGTATTTATAAAGACACTTACAGCCAGTGACATTCTTGTTTAATGGTCCTGGAATCAGATTATAGGTATGATTGGCTACAAAGGTATCAATTCCATGTGACATGGATCCTCTCCACCACTTGTCTTTCATCTTCTGGTTCACAATCAATGGTCCGGGTGGTATATTTGAGGATAAGGCTGTGGAGAGGTTGAGTTTTGTTTTGGGTGTTACGATGTTATTTTTCCTTCGAGTGGTCACTGGGTGATGGTTAGGTTGTAGTTTTGGGATTACAGGAGAGGTTGAGGATGATGGTTGGGTCTGAGTGGTTGTTTCTGGTGTTCGATTTAGTGGGACGGGGTTTGGCTGAGGGAGTGTGTTTTGTTCAGACGTGGTGGTAGTGTTTGAGGTTGCGGTTGTAGGTGACAGTTGGTTGGGAGTTTCTGTTAGTTTCGGTGTTTGCTGCTGTTTCTCCTTGTACCTGCAACACAGACTGATGAGTATCATTAAATGGAGGTTCCTACGCTGTAGACGAAGACGTTACAAGTGGTACTGGCAAGGAGATTCAATCAGGTAGGGTATGTTTTTGGATTGAGGATGTTGTTTCTGTGTGTGTGGGTTGAGAGTTGAATGCAGCAAAAGGGAAAGATGTCTCATGGAACTTGACATGTCGAGAGATGTAGATGCGGCCCGAACTTGGTTGCAAACAGGCGCTTTGGGTCAGGGAGTAGCTAATCAGCACACATGGAGTGGAGCGATTTTCGATCTTGTGATGGGTGTATGGACGCAACCAGGGGAAGCACAAGCACCCGAAAATCCAAAGCTTCATTTAGTTAGGTTGTTTGCCAAAGAGTTTTCATATGGGGTTTGCCATTCCGATCACTGTTGTAGGGAGTCTATTGATTAGATAGACGGCTGTTGAGAAGGCATATGTCCAGTAATCTTTAGGCATGCCGACTTGAGTGAGTGTAACCTTGTTTCGACGATGTGCATGTGCTTTCTTTCGGAAACTCTATTATGTTCTTGAGTGTGAGGAGGGGATGTGAACTGAGAGATACCAGTGTCGGCAAGACACTTTCTGAGAGCCACAAACTCGCCCCCGTTGTCTGAAGAGAATGTTCTGATTTTGGTGTTGAAGCGATTCTTGACGAGGGCTTTAAAAGGGATGAACATGTCAAGTACTTGAGATATTTTTTTAGTGGATAAAAAGATATTCAAGGGGTCGAGAGGAGTGTGTGGAGCTTTATGAAAAAGTAAGTTTTTGGCTTTTATTAATAGAGAAATCAGAAGAAAAAAACAACATTTGAGAATCAAATTGCGAACATGGAAGAGAAATTTTAGATATAATAGACTTGAGAATAGTTGCAGCAGGGTGCCCTAGCAGCAGGGTGGCCTAGCCGCTTGTACCAGACAGCTTGTGATAGTTTAGGTGAAGAGGAAGCAAAAGGGTATATGGTTTTTCCGGCCACTTGTAAAGCTCGTTTCTATTCTTGCCTTGGATTAATTGGAGCCCCGAGTTCAGATTCTTCACCAGAAAGTGTGCAGGAAAGAATTTGACAGAAACTTTGTTAGCATTGCATAACCGATAAACAGAAATAAGGTTCTTATGTATGTTAGGTATGCAAGGGACATTAGATAAGGTTAAGTTTCTGGAGGAAGATGGAAAGGATAGTGAACCAGTGTGAGAGATGGGCAGACCAGATCCATCACCAATTAGAACCGCATTGTTGCCAAGGTACGGTTAATGTATCGAGAGATTGTGGAGATCACTCGTTATGTGGTGTGTTGCACCACTGTCTATGAGCCAGGCGTTGTCAGATTGCTGCGATCCCATGGATAGATTGTCTCTTGGTTGCCACGGTGGGTACTGCATCTGCTGAGACCTATTTTTGTTTGGTGTGTACTGACGGTTAGAGAGCTGAGAACAGATCCTCGCATTATAACCGTGGATTCCACAAATCTGGCATTTTCCTTAGTACCCCTTTGAGATGTGATTTTCCTGCTTGTTAGTTCTGTAGTTTAGCGTCCACTGTTGCTTAGGATACGTCGTGGACGGCCTTGATAGGAGCGATCACGTGTCGTTGCAATGTTTGCAGTAACAGAATGATTGACTGCAGCGTTAGTGGTTGTGACCGCCATAAGCTTGACTTCATGATTGAGGAGTTTCTCGTGTACTTAAGTGAGCGTAGGAGTGACATCACAAGCCTCTAGTTGATCTGCAATGTTCTTGTATTCCTATGTTAATCCCTAAAGAACTTTTAAGATTTGATCTTTAAGATCCATTGGTTTGCCGAGCAAGGTAAGGTGATCAAACTTTGTAGCAAGGCCCTGCATGTATTCGTTGATGGTTTTGATTCCTTTCTCCCATTGCTTCAGTTGAAGCATGAGTTGTTGTAAGTGGCCACGAATCAATTAGCGTAGGTTGCAGCAAGGGTTTTCCAGATGTCTGCAGTGGTGTGGGATTTAGAAAGTATCGGCTGGATTGTCATGGATATGGCTCCAAGGAGACCACTATAGATCAATTTATCATGACGTTTCCATAAGGTGTATGCAATATTTGTTGTGATGACTTCATTATTTGTGAGAGTCGGTGGTGGAGCCTGTGTAGATCCATCAAGGTAGCCAGCAATATCGTAGCGGTCGAAAAGATCATGAACTTGAAGGCTCCACATCAAGTAGTTGCTGGTGGTGAGTTTTGTCACGTTTGACATATTTACGTTTAGCAGAGATTGTTGGTTGATGTTCGTGATGATTTCAGCATTGTTAGCAGCCATGGTGAGAAAGAGAGAAACAGAGGTTTTTAAGCTGCTTTGATACCATGTAAACCTTATTCATATGTGAAGTGTTTACAGAGGTATATATACAATCGACTACATTGAGTCCTAGGTTACAGTAATTACAAAACTTTCTATAAGTGACAACAGAGAATATACAGTAGTGGAGGCAGAGATCATAATGTATCCTTAACATGTTATTGTTCCCTTCATCACTCTCATGGCTGATTAAAGTATGAACATATAGGGAAGATCGATCAATGATTTTGACTTACAGGGAAAGAAGTATCCTTTGGCGTATGGAAAAACTGGTTCAAAAAAATGTACAGAGGAGCTAGCAGGGTAACTTGCAACTCAAGGGTTGACCTAACTTGTGACTCAAGAATAGATGGAATTCATCATTATGGAAATCTCTTTATTTATTTATACATATGTATGATATGCTTAGGGGATGCGACAACGGTTGTCTGAGATAACATTACAGAACCTTAATCAATAGAAGCGGTTGGAGTTAACCTTTCAAATCTCTAGAAACACAAAGATTTATAAGAACAATTTTTTTATTGCTTTATAAACTTCTCAAAAATAAAGCTCTCAATGTTTCTCTTAGATCGTATGGAATACCTCTCCATTAGATATATATATTTATATTGAAAGACAATTTTCTTTCACACGTGGGCAATGGAAACATAAACCTAATCTAAATAGTAAACTTCTTTTTATATTCTAGATTTCTTTTTTGTGTTTATTTCTTAACATATTAAACACTTATTAATACGTTAAGTTTCCACAAGTTTGGAATTTATCCAACATTCACCCCTTTAATTCCAACTTGAATTAGGGAGATCAACTTTTTGAACTCCAATTAAGCTCCTCAATTGCTTGATCTTAATCTTAGCTAATGGCTTGATAAGGATGTTCGCCTTCTGCTCAACACCCGCCACATTTATCTCTAATTCGTCTTCAGCATTTGAGATCGTGTTAAACGTTTCCATCTTTGTGTCACGCCTGCTTCCTTGAGCAAATCTTACTTGTTTTATCCTGATCTCATATGCTCCTTGAATCTTGTAGATCCACTTTAATCCTATAAGTTTCACTCCAACCGGTATATCCATAAGCTCTCATCTCTTGTTTCTTGTGATAGAGTCCAACTCAACTACCATAGCTTCAACTTCATTCTCTTCACAAAATAGAATGAACTCAGTTGAGGTAAACTCTCCTTCTTTATTGGTGTAAAAGGTCTTAATAGTTGAACCGATATGCTTTTCAGTGTTTTCATTGATCCATTTGAACCGATAGAATACTTCACTCTTCTTCTTCAATAATATAGTTGGAATGAATGTCTAATCTTCTTCCCTTCTAGACATGCGTCACACACGTTTTTTCATGTGTTACACTCGGCATTCTTACGACCATCTCTTTCTTTACCATGTTATTCATAACTCCATAGCTTTTATGTCATAGTCGAACATGCCACCTCCATGTAGCATCTTCATTTATGACATGTAATCACTCAGGGTCTAGTAGAGACGTTTTGAAGATCTTATAACTCGTACTAGCAACCTTCCACGTGAATCTGTGAGTGTTAAATAGATGTCTTTCATGTTAACCTCACATTCTTTTTTTGTTGCTTGTTCATGACTCAATATGTTACGCATCGGGTATGTAATATATGTATGTGAGTGCCTTCTTATCTCCAGTATTGCACACAAAAGTACCATACCCTTTTCTACAATGTTAAGACACGAACCATCACCAAACTTCACCTTCCCTTTGGTTTTTTTGATCCAAACTTAAAAATAATTATTTGTTCCCCGTCATGTGATTACTCGCTTTATTATCCAAATACCAAACACTTGCATTGCCTTTGTCGATATCAAGATTCTTCGGAATCACCTTATCTTCATTCAAGAACACCATCTCGTGTACATAGAGGGTGTCAGCCTCTTGTGTCTCGTTTAGGTTGTTTTATTGATTATTCACTGGTTTCTCGAAACAGAAGGTTGCAAAGTGACCCGGCTTGTCACATCTACAACATATCACCTTTGAACGATCCTTTTTTGAGTTTTTGTATTCGGTGTGTGACATATTGTTTTGGTTGTGTAACCGACCTTGACCTTCTGCCTTTTCCATTATGTCATCTACCTCTACCATGAAACTTTCATATCTCCTATGCTGGTTGTTATTTGAAAACATAAGCTTCCCTTGGTCTTCTTTCTGAGTTTCTTCTCTACACGCTCCTCATACGCCTTTAGTCTTCCAACTATGTCCTCAAAACCCGTAGAATTTAGGTCTAGCACTGCTCAAGAGATGTTAAGATCTGGGTATACTTGTGTCACAGGAGACTCTTTAAGAATTTTTATCATCTTGGACTCTTCTATGTCTTCTGCCAACGAGGCTGCCTTGGATGATAAACCTGATATCATTCCCACAAATTCATTGACCGTATCATTATCATTCATCTTCAACACATCAAACTTCGTCATCAACGTTTGAAGTCTCACCTCCCTTACACGACCATCTCCAAGGTCTCATGACTTGATGGTTCTAGATATCTTTCGATGTGGTTTGTTCTCCCACCTGGAGAATCAAAGTTTCGGAAACACAAGAGAAGTCGCAACATCGTTATTTTTTTGATCATCCGAGCCCGGTTCTATCGTGTCCCACACTTCATGGACACGAAGTAACACCTTCATACTTGTCGACCAGATTGTGTAGTTTGTCGATGACAACATTGGACATTGGATAGATGCAAATCAAGGTCCTTTGTGCGTGGAGTCCTATTCACGTCTGCCATCTTGCTTACGTGATCTGCTTCACATGCTTCACAGTCACTAGGAACGAACTTAAGCAAGATCAGATCTCTAGAAACACAAAGATTTATAAGAATAACTTTCTTATTGCTTTAGAAACTTCTCAAAACTAAAGCTCACAATGTTTCTCTTAGATCTTATTAAACACATTTCCATTAGATCTATATTCATAGTGAGAAAAAAATTCCTTTAACATGTGGGATATGGAAACACAAACCTAGTCTAAATAGTAAACTTCCTTTTCTATTCTATATTTCATTTTTGTGTTTATCTCTTAACAAATTAAAAACTTATTAATATGTTAAGTTTTCAGAAGCTTGGAATTATCCAACATCCTTCATGTTACATATGTTGATTCTCTTAGTCTTGGTCCAATTCCTCTCGCAACCTTAGATGATACCAACTATGATTCATTCAGATCTTACCTTCTCTCCTCACCATATGAATCGTTTCTATAAACTTTCTATGATTAGACTCTTTTAAAGATAGTTAACACTTTCAGATTTTAATTAACATAGAAACCCACAAGGAACTATATGAAGATTGAGACAATTTAAGATAACAATGCTCCTATTGTTGCTTCCTCTCTTTTCTCGTGGTCTAAATACTCTCTTTAGCGACATTTTGAAGGTACCACTCGATACAAAATTCACATGACTTTGTGTCGTAAATCAACATTTGTTGTGAATATGTATGCAGCAGGATCTAACAGCTCCAGGAGAGAATATCTTAGCAGTATATTCACCATTGGCTCAAACTGCAAGTCCTTGACAAAGCTTGGATTACTATTTCATGTCAGGAACATCTATGGCTTTCCCTCATGTCGCAGGTGTAGCTGCATATGTCAAGACGTTCCATCCCGATTGGTCTGCTTCTGCTGTCAAATCTGCTATCATGACTTCTGGTAATTATTATCAATATATTTCCCTGGAGAAAGAAAAAAATGTAAGTGATTTGAAACCAGAATCTGTCCTTTTTGGCTTTGTTGCAGCTTGGGCAATGAATGCGTCCAAAAGTGTACAAGCTGAGTTTGCATACGGATCAGGACATGTTAACCCTACAGTGGCAGTCGATCCAGGGCTTGTTTACGACATAGCCAAAGAAGATTACTTAAACATGCTCTGCTCTTTGGACTACTCAGCCAAAGGCATTAGTACTCTCGCCGGTGGAGCCTTTACTTGTTCTGAGAAATCAAAGGTGACCATGAGAAATCTCGACTACCCTTCATTGACAGCAAAGTTTCATCTTCAGATATCACATTTTCAAGAACGATCTTTGGTCGGATGGATAATATAATGTGAGAAGTCCTAATGTTGTATATACTTAGGGATCAATCCCAAACTCCAAACAATAAAAGTATTTCATGTTATGGTCTGTGTTCTATTTCTGTTTACATTGCATGGTCCCAGACTCAAGTCTTAGGGTATGATACAAAAAGGATAAATCAAATAGACCAGCTTCTGAAACTCTAGTTATCACCCTTCCCCGGAAACATTCCTTCCATGAATTCGTCGAAGTTTTCATCCTCCTTGCCTTCCCTCTCACTGCGTTCTCTCTCACCACCTTCCAGCTTGGACTTGTTCTTTTTTCCTGCCATTGTGAAAGACAACTTTGTTCATTCCCTTAATAATCACCTTTGAAAATTCTGAACCTAGCCTCCCTTCAATAGAATAGACACACAATATTATGCTTAGGTAAATTTCAGACCTTTTTTCCTTTCCTCTTCGTCTGTGTCATCTTCACTACTTGATCGATTCCTAAATTTCAGATGGAAGTATTTAAGCATAGAAAACCATAACTCTAGTTGTAATTATGATTCTGATTCCTTTATCCATACCGTTTACGTTTCTGCTTTTTCTTTTCTTTAACCTCTGATCTTTCACCCTCCTTTCTTCTTTTGTAGTAAAGCTTCTCAGCACATCTAGTGACATTAAAAGAAAAAGAAAAGAGGGTTGTCAACCTTTGCTGAGACCAAGCAAGTGTTATACAGAAGCATATAAACAAAATAGTCCTGTATAAACAAGTATGATCATGGCCGTATGGACTTAATTTCGAAAATCACTACCAATATATTTTCTTCATTATCAATATAAGAACAGAGATGAACAGGCTGTATAATGTGTGCCTACCTCTCACAAGTTACAAGTTTTACAAGGGCTTGTTTGTGTTCTCCAGCTTCATGATAAGAAAAATTCACCTGTAAAGTCAACAAGCTTATTGAGATAATCAGAAATACACACACACAGAGACATCAGAACAGTAGTTGAGAAATTATCTGAAGAAACATGCCTCATAGCTCGCTAACCCTTCTATTTCATGACACTGTTTGCTTCCACACATAAACTGCCCTGACAGAGAAGCAATGCATTTAAACTCAATACTTATCGTAGCTACTTCCAAAGAAATAAAAAATAGAATTTGAAGCAATATTAACCTTTGCCTGACATTACTTCCTTTTCCGTTCTCCATCTTAAACCCATCTACAAACATTCAAGATAATTCAACTGAACAAAAAGTATTACAGGAACCAAAATGAGATGAAGTATCTCCATCCGTACGCCAGATATTTGTTACCTGGCCAGTCTTGTATCTTGACATGTCAGCTATACAGTATCTTCAATCAGTCAAGGAGATAGAAATGTACTCATCCACAATCTCGTAAAAACATTATTTGTAACTTGAACAAGTTATCTAACGAGTCCTTAATGTGGTAAAGGATACTCCTTGAAAAGTTTATCATAGTATCGCTTGACCAGTCTTTGCTCCCAAGAAGGGTTTAAATCATCTTCTTCAGAACGTATAAACCTTTACAAGAAAAAACCCCAAATTTATGAGAAACATACAAACAAGTCTCCAAGAGATGAGAAGATACAAAAACAAAAACGCAAGAAACAATTCTTAATACAGAAACAGAGGCGAAAGTTTCAACAACAAAAAAAAAGATTGCACCATACCTGTATCCTTCTCTAAGTGTGTCGTGGTCGGTTTTAACAGGCAACTTGACTTGTGTCGGCTTGTCATTGCCATAAAAACGAACTGCAAAGTGAAGAAGCAAGAGATGAGACACCACAAGTAGTAGATATTCCAGGGCAAAAGGAATGATCTTTATGAAATGGGTAAGAAAGAAAGATGTAAGGCTGACTGTAGCCTCCTTCCAAGCTAAGAGGAGAAGACTGTTCATCAACCAGATTTGATTTTGGGACATTTATGGATTTGGGTAAATACAAAAGCTCTCTTATTTACCCCCAAATTCTTTTGTCCCTTTTGAAACCTAAAGACAAGGGTTAGGGCAGTGTTACCGTAGTCTTTCAAGAACTTCTTATGACGCTCATAAGCGTTCAGGCCACGAATATGCGCTTGGTATTGCCTGTACACACGATTGATTCATGAGCAATCATATTAACAACCACAACAACAAGAATCGAGAGAGAGAGATTAACTGCTTGCGTTCTTCTCTGTCGTAAATTTCAGATCTGATTGTTGCCGAAGAAGTCATATCCGCCGATGAAAGAAACTATACTAGTCGTAAAACCTGGAAATTTATTAGCTCCCTCTCCGATCGTATTATTTAATGGGCTGGGCCTAATGTACCAACCGGATGGGCCTTTGTGCTTAGATGTAAATGGTATCTAATTTCTGTTTGGTAAACCTACGTGAACATTTATCCCATACCCAGCAGGAGGGATAACGGCCAATTCATATATCAACAGGGGATCGCAGTCCCAGAGTGTGCTAAAACATACATCAATTCAAATTATATTCAAATTTCATACGCCAACCAACACTTTTTGGTAAATTCATACATTGACCATGTTTCCATTAGTCAAATATTAACGGAGTCTTACGTGGATTTAACGGATGATGACGTGGATTTACAAACCCAAAACGACGTCGTTTTATTATAAAAAAAATTATTATAATTTGGTTACAAGGGTGATTCGAACCTAGGTTCCCCGCATTAAGTCATCCCCTATTCGACCACTTTGCCATATACAAATTTCATACGCCAACCAACACTTTTCGGTAAATTCATACATTGACCATGTTACCGTTAGTCAAATATTAACAGAGTCTTACATGGATTTAACGGATGATGACGTGGATTTACAAACCCAAAACGACGTCGTTTTATTATAAAAAAAAAATATTATAATTTGGTTACAAGGGTGATTCGAACCTAGGTTCCCCGCATTAAGCCATCCCCTATTCGACCACTCTGCCATATACAAATTTCATACGCCAACCAACACTTTTCGGTAAATTCATACATTGACCGTGTTTCCGTTAGTCAAATATTAACGGAGTCTTACGTGGATTTAACGGATGATGACGTGGATTTACAAACCCAAAACGACGTCGTTTTATTATAAAAAAATATTACAATTTGGTTACAAGGGTGATTCGAACCTAGGTTCCCCGCATTAAGCCATCCCCTATTCGACCACTCTGCCATATACGCATCTTTGTTTAGTATATCATATATACATATTTAACATTCATTATATCTCGGTTTCCCACAAAAACCCATTTCCATTTGGTGTACGAGGGGAATTGATCCCGGATTACCGACAATACCCCATCTCCAACTCAACCACTCTGCCATGTATGTTTTATTGGTTTAATACAACCTATATACATATATTGGATTTGGTAAGAATTACTCAAATGTTTTGTAAAAAACAAAACAATTATTGAAATGTTAAATTTTAGGAAATTGGAAGTTTCAATTTGTTCATATATTTTAATCAAAAATTTTGAATTTATAACCCGGTTTGAATCTTCCTCTAAATTAAATAAAAATGATTTTTTGGGAATCCAAAACCGATGGATCTTAAATATGTATAGATGTCATTCGTTTTCATTTGGTTTAGAGGAGGATTCGAAGCCGGATTATAAATTCAAATATAAATTATTTGGATTGAAATATACAAACAAATTAAAATTTTCAATTTCCTAAAATTTAACATTTGAGCAATTCTTTTGATTTTTATAAAAAATTTGAACAATTCTTACCAAACCTAATATATCTATAGATGATGAATTAAACAAATAAATCATTCATGTTAGAATGGTCGAGTGGGGGATGTGGTGCTCTTGGGAACCCGGGTTCGATTCCCTTTATACACCAAATGACAACAAAAATTTTGTGGAAACCCGGAACCGATGAATGGTAAATATATATAAATGATGATGTATATATGGCAGAGTGGGCGAATAAGAGATGAGTAATTGGGAGGAACCCAGGTTCAAATCCCCCCAAAACCAAATTAAAATAGAATTTGTTTTTAATAAAACGACATCGTTTTGGGCTTAATTTCCACGTATTAATCAACGTCACCATCCGTTAAATCCACGTAAGACTCCGTTAACATTTGACTAGAGACACGGTCAATGTATGAATTTACCGAAAAGTATTGGTTGATGTATGAAATTTGAATATAATTTAAATTAATGTATGTTTTAGCACATGATGTGAATTTATGTACTGATCGGGATCGCGATCCCCTGTTGATGTATGAATTGGCCGTTATCCCCCCAGCAGGACCTCATGTAGTTGTTGTGTCAATTTACCTTTACAACTCTTGTTATCATACATTCTCAGAAGGATTATGGTTAGATTGACATCAATCACAACTTGATAAGGACTGAGGAAAATCCATCAAATATGTGAGAAATTAGGCATTTTGATTCATTGTAACACTGACACTTCGAACATCTGGACAGAAACTGATTCTATGGAACCTAATTAATAATAGGACAAGAAATGTTCCAAATGGACATACTTTAGAAGCACAACTCACAACCTAAGACTACACACACCACCTTCTCAGGTAAGTTACAAAGAGACGACCAAAGACTTAAAGCAACCATAATAAAAATCATAAGAGAGGTCACGTGAATGCCTTCTCTGATGTGTTTGTGAAGTAGCCTTCATCTTTCACTTCTTTCTCTAACTTGAATATCTCTGGATCATCGAAACCTGTACACATCATTCTTATTATTTCAACATCTCGCAAGTCTCTAAAAAACGAAAAGTCAGCTTGTGTCGTGTGAGGATAATATTTTCTACCTGACCCCAAGTCATCAGCTTCATCAATCACTGGTACAAGTGTCCTCTTAATAGACTCGAGTGACTTCCAGTCCGAGCTTCCGTTTTCTTCTACACAAGCTTCGTCTCTAGAAACCCATTCTTTAAGAACATCCATCCTGCTGCACGATAACGGGTCTACTGTGTCATCTCTGCTTTCAGATTCACTACAGGAGACAGATAACAGTTAATTCTTTCTTAACTCCATGGAAACAAATGTTTTAGCTGCAAAGGGAAATCTTAAATGACTTACAGTTGTTTGAGGCGCATGTTGTACTGAACAAACACAAGATCGCTGAGCCTTTTTTGCTCAATGGAGTTCTTTGATTGGTATATTTGCTCGACGGGTATCAAGTTTCTCCTGCATCCAACTGACGAACTGCACGTCTGACTGAGAATGTGTATCGCAAAACGTGAGAGGTTCAAGCAGCTTTCTCCATATGTAGACCACCACTCAGCTGAAGAGACCAACCATGTGAAAAAAAGAGTCAAGTTATAGAAGTAACAAGACGAAAAGATACACAAGATTAAACCATACCAGGAAGCATCGTGTCCCTAGCTCTGATTGCCAAGTTCCTTCCAAAAACTCCAACAGCATTCTTGTAAGAGTTTAGCTCCTTGCTGATCTTATCTTGAATGCTGAGATCAGGAACCAAATTCTCGATGCAGTCGACCAGAAACGGAATGATCTCACTACGCATTTCTTCGCTGGCGCTGTAGAAGAACTTCGGGTTGAGAAAGAAACCAGCAGCATACAAAGGAACAAGTTGTTGTTGCTCCCACCATTGATCTATAACTCTCCAGTATACCATGTAATCCTCCTTGTTAACCTGATCTCTCTTGATCGCTTCCTTTGCTCGGTACAGTGCTGCATAGACATACCCCATCCCAGGCCTCTTCTCAGAACAAGCTATTTTCAAAACTCGCAAAAGAGGACCCACCAAATTGTTCACCGAAGCTATTGCCTTCCAAAAGGCTTCATCATCGATGGTAGCAGTCATAGCCAATCCGCTTGGTTCTTTCAAACACACACATTCATTCCACTCTGGTGAAGTAACCATAGCCTGCAGATTGGACTTGAGCTCAGCTATTCTACCCAACGTGGCAAAACCAGTGGCTGAATTGCTAAATAATGGCTGCAGTATATCAATGCCACAAGTAAATTTCCACATCATATTCAAAACATCACTACGGTTGTAAATGAATCTTGTGATAGCTTGAGCACGTTCTATAGTTTCGCTTATCCATCCAATCTTACCCAACTCCTCGAGCATGTTATCTAAGCAATGTGTAGCACAAGGAACCCAATATAGAGAGCCATACTCATTCATCAACTTTTTCCCAGCAGCAGCGTAGTGATCTTCGCATTTTGTAATCACTTGAACAACATGTGTACTTCCAACTTCTTCAACCACTTCCCTAAGTAGTTCATACAACTTATCAGCACAAGACAGTATCTCAGATGCGTCCACAGATCTCACAAAGACTATCTTTTCAGGACAGTAAACTAAAAAGTTAAGGACTATAAGGCCTTTATCAGAGCTCAGTTCCTCAACCAAAATGGAACAGCCTGTCCTCTTCCACATCGCTCTGCATTCATCAACTTCTCTCGTTGTTTCCTCAACACAACTCTTCAGTACCCAACCTCGAAGGTCATCGTGCGTTGGTGCAGTCACCCCATATCCTCCAGAGGCAATGGCATCAATCATTGGTTGGAAATTAGCAGAGTTCACAGCATCAAAATCAGCACCAATACCAAACAGAAACCGTCCGACAGCCATGTGAACTGCGTTCTCCCTATCTCTAGAAGCTTGGGGCACAATGTTCTTCACGCTACTAATCGCCACGGGGACCAAATTATTGTCCATGTCTGTACCAATCAGGCCGTTGTTGTTGTTGCTCCCACTACCATTCTCAAAAGCAGTCGTCTTCTTACTCCTGTAAGCTCTCTGCTTTGTTCTGCCACCAGACTGGCCTTCGTTTTGTTGCACAACTACATCAGTACTTACAGGCGTTGTAAAACCGTTGTTCACATCAGACGGAACCACCATCATCGGCTCAGCTTCACAAGGAGGCAGAGCAGGCAAAGGCAAAGGCTCAGCTGATGAGGTGGCATGTCGTCTCTTCCTCTGACGTCTAACAGTTGCTTCGATGCACTGCTGCAAGAAAAGCCTAACATCTTCGGGAACTTGGTCACAGATCACGCCCTGTCCCTTGATACCAGCAAGATGCTCCTTAACCCTAGTGATGCCGCCGCCTTTGAACATTTTCCGACAGTAGAGACATCTCATTTGAAGACGGTCACCGTATTTGTAGATTTCACAGTGCTTCCAAGCATTGTCTTGCTTCTGAGGTGTAAGAGCGACAGGTTCTAACTCAGGTTCCATCTTAAGAAAGACAAAGGGAGAGACTTTGTTAATGGGTAATCAAGATACAAGAACCCAGGAACGTCATATTAAGCTGAGTTCGCCAAGAAAGATTAAAGCTTTCATAAATAAAAAACGGATTTTGAAATTTTCACAAAACAACGATCTCAAAAGATAGCCAAATAGATTAAGCATCAAAAACCCCATGCAACACCGGCCAGGTAACATAATTTCGATTTTAAAAAATGAACAAAACGAACCCTTTTTTTTGGTTAGCAGGTTGTGGCCGGTTACGGAGAATCGGGTTCGGGGAAAGAGGCAAGATTCCGGTACAATTGTTTCGGTGCTGGAGAGAAGGAAGGTGGAATCAGGCGGAGATGACGATACCGGAGGAAGGGCGGAGAGAGGAGATGCAATGTCTGGTGAAATTGGAGCCGGCCCGTTTAGGGTTCGGATGAAAATAGGTTTGGCAGCTTTTTTCTGGTTTATGATGACGATGTGCTTTATACATCTACCAAACTCTTTTTTTTTTTGCTCAAGTTTGTTTTCCGTTTTCTTTTTCTTTTCCTAAATTGCAAACACGACGTCGTTTAGGTTCTGGGAATTTTTCTGGTTAAACGACATCTTTTGTCTTCTTCTTTAACTTGGAAGTTGGAACTGGACCTCGTTTTGTGTTGCTTCTCCAAAGTAGAAGTTAGAAACAGTGTCGAGGTTTTTGTTTGCTTAAATCTCAAATACTAAAACTTTAATGTAAGAAGACACGTTTTCTTGTCTGAAAAAGAGCAACAGATTTTTGAGAATACAGACATACATTTTATTTTGCTTTCGTTGAGGCATTTCGTCGAACACTTATATTACTATATAAACCTCTCTCTCTCTCGTTTTTTACCTTGAAATGGAAAAGCTTATTGAGAATCATCAGTTTACGACTCATGCTATCAGAGCCTCGGCCTCTGTCTCGCTAGATACCATCAAAACCATTATCCAAGTTTCTTTCTTCTTCTCACTCTCCGGGGGATTGATGTCTGCAATTGAATGCAGGTTGGTTCAGGACCCAGTGAGATTCTGACAGCTTTCTACTATGCTATTACGCAGACCCATTTCTCCTTTCTGCCCTAGTGTGTGAGATTCAGATTTGGCTCTTCTCACTTAACCCACGAACATTAGTTGATTTGCACCTTATTGTTCATAGATTATGGTTCAGAGTATTTAGCTGTATTCAAATTCATTCATGGCTTTTACGTTCATTTCATTCTTTGGACAAGACATGCTACTAGTATGAACTCCTTTTGTTCCAGATTGTCGACATGATAATAACTCTGTGCAGTCAATGAAGCTGTTCTGGCGGGGATGGTGGGAGATGCAGCAGAAACAGTGATGACTTCTCCATTTGAGCTAATCAAAGTCCGACAACAAGTAACTGCTGCTTCACGGGGCCCAAACGCTGCAGCTGCTGCAGAGACCGCACCAGTGGTTTCACCAATGATCACAAAACTGCTAAGGAAATGCACTCTTGATATAAAGTCATTGACACAAACAGTCAAGTCGCTTTCTCGTCTTGAACCATAGGCACCCTAACATGACAGCCGCTTTGCAAGAGTACCCATGGATAATGACTGGAACAGTGAATCCACCATCAGCCATGGATGTGAAGAGACCGCTCGATGTTGCATCACTTAAAGGATGGAGAGCGTTATGGAGAAACCTTCGGTCGGTGTTGTTAGAAATTGTCTTTACCGTGGAGTGTTCTTCGGGACATGGCAGTTTCTAATAACGATAATGTGCATGGGCCAACTTCTCTTGATGTTGGGCCTGTTCCTCACCCTCAACCTCATTTAGTTATGGCCCAGTCTGATCACCAACTTAAGAAGAAACCATTGTCGTCTTATGGCAAACAGAAAGCAGTCAATGATCAACGTTCTTGCTCTCGTACTATCAGGCCAGCTCACACCATAACCGTTGCAAATAGATTCGCCTGTCTGGGTGCACAGCCTGTCATGTGCTGATGTCACAGAAGAGGATAAGATTTAGAGTTCTATATAAGTTTGTAGCTGGCATGTGTAAACTTCTCAAGCAAGAAAGTTAATAAAAGAGAAAAGTTCTTTTACTCAAATCTCTGTTTCCTGCAATCTTCATGGTATCAGAGCCATGGAGGAAACTGAAGCTTTATCCACGCCATCTCTGAGTATATCTCAGTGTGTGACGTTAAAGTTGTCATCTTCCAACTATCTACTGTGGAAGACACAATTTGAATCTTTTCTGTCCAGTCAATCTCTCCTCGGGTTCATTAATGGCGGATCTGTGAGGCCAGCTCCAACTGTTAGTACTCGTGAAGGTGATGTCGTTGTAGAACAAGCCAACCCAGAGTTTCAGAAATGGATAAGAAAGGATCAACTGGTTATGGCTTGGCTGTTTGGATCTCTGTCCGAAGATGCCCTTCGTTCTGTCTATGGTCTTACCTCTGCTCAAGAAGTCTGGTACTGCCTTGGGAAGAAGTATAATCGGGTTTCTGCTACAAGGAAACTAGATCTTCAGAGGAAGCTTCAAGTTATGACTAAAAACCAGAGAACCATGACTGAATATCTAGGAGATATCAAAAGTATCTGTGATCAGTTAGATTCCATAGGATGTGCTATATCTGAACACGAGATGATATATGGAGCACTGAGTGGCTTAGGAAAAGAGTATGAATCAATATGCACTGTGATTGAACATTCTATGGATTCAGTGGCTGAAATGACGTTTGAAGATGCTGCGTTTAAGTTGGTTACCTTTGATGATAAGCTTCAGACCTACAATCACACTGCGGATGTAAACCCTCATCTTGCTTTTCATGTTGGAAGAGGATATTACAATAACAGAGGACGTGGAGGTTACAATAACAGAGGTGGTTTTCGCGGTCGGAACAACGGCTCTTACTCCACACGTGGACGAGGAGTTCATCAACAGTTCACTGGTGGTAATGGTCGAAACTCCTCCAACAGACCAACCTGTCAGATATGTGGGAAGTATGGTCACTCTGCAGTGAAGTGTTACAGCCGCTTTGATCAAGAGTATCAACCATCGGACAATGTTCATGCTGCTTTGACGGCTATGAAGCTTTCAGACCACGATCAGCAAACCGGTCAAGAATGGTACCCAGACTCGGCAGCTTCAGCTCATATCACAAGCAACAGTTCTCAGTTAAGCTCTTCTGAACCTTATCTTGGGAACGATCACGTGATTGTTGGAAACGGAGACTATCTTCCTATCACTCACACTGGGTCTATCACCTTACAAACTCCTCAAGGTACCCTCCCTTTGGATGATGTGTTAGTCTGTCCAGGAATAACTAAATCACTGTTATCAGTTTCAAAACTCACTTCTGACTATCCATGTGAAGTTACCTTTGATGCTGATTCTGTTTTTGTTAAGGACAAGTACACAAAACAGGTGATAACTCAAGGCAAAAGGGATAAGGATCTTTACATATTGAAGGATGCTAAGTTTCAAGCCTTTTATTCAACAAGACAAAGAGCTGCAAGTGTGGAGATTTGGCATCAAAGGCTAGGCCATCCCCATAAGGACATCCTTCAACTTCTAGCCAAAAATAATGCAATCAGTTTGAATAAAGATCGAATGGTGGAGTTGTGTGATGCGTGTCAGATAGGCAAGAGTTGCAGGCTTCCTTTTCTGTCATCTGAAACTTTTTCCAGTAGACCTCTAGAGAAGATACATTGTGATGTATGGGGACCTAGCCCAGTTGTCTCAGCTCAAGGTTTTCGTTTCTATGTTATCTTTGTAGACAATTACTCAAGGTTTACATGGTTTTATCCTTTGAAGTTAAAGTCAGACTTCTATGCAGTGTTTCTGCGGTTTCAAACCCTGGTAGAAACTCAGTTTCAACAAAAGATATTACAGTTTCAGTGTGATGGTGGAGGAGAATTCACAAGTACACCATTTATTACTCATCTATCAAACTGTGGAATTAAGCAACTAATGTCTTGCCCTCACACTCCTCAACAAAACGGAGTCTCGGAGAGGAAACACAGACACATTACTGAGTTGGGAATCACTATGATGTACATCAGTAAGGTTCCACAACATCTTTGGACAGAAGCCTTCTTTACTGCTGCCTTTCTCAGCAATCTGATGCCATCTTCTGTCCTTCCTGAACATAAAAGTCCATATGAAATGCTGTTTGGAAGTGTACCGGTCTACACAAGTCTGAGGGTTTTTGGCTGCAAATGTTTCCCCTACCTTCGACCATATATGAAGAACAAGCTTGATCCTAAATCTTTGGCATGTGTCTTCCTTGGTTACAACGAGAAGTACAAGGGTTATCGTTGCTACTATCCTCCTACTGGTAAAGTTTTCATCAGCAGACACGTTTTGTTTGATGAATCAACCTATCCTTATGCAGATATTTACAGCAAATATCATCAAGACACTGCCTCTCCTCTTTTGCAAGCTTGGCGTTTGGTAAATCTGCAGCAACCATCTACTCCTTCTGAAGAAACAGATGACAAACCTGAAGAACTTCCGGTAAACAGAAAACAGACAGTGACAACTAATGTTCAGTCTCCTCAAATGTCTCCTGTGCAGCATTACACAACTTCTGATACTAGTGACACCTCGGATTCTGACACTGGTCCGGGATCATCTTCTGATAATGATCAACCTGATCTAGTTCCTGCGGGTCCTGTCCAAGAAAACCCTGCACCGGCTACTCACTCCATGAATACTCGAGCTCGGTCAGGTATTGTTAAACCTAACCCCAAATATGCTCTTTTCACAGTCAAAGAAAGCTATCCAGAACCTAAGAGTGTCAAGGCTGCACTAAAGGATCGTGGATGGAACGATGCTATGGCAATAGAGATCAAGAACATGGTTGAAACAGAGACATTTGAACTGGTTCCACCTCATCCTGATCAGAAACCTTTGAACAGCGGCTGGATCTACAAAACAAAGCTTAACGCTGACGGAACGTTACTCAAGCTCAGGGCTCGCTTTGTTGCAAGAGGAAATGAACAAGAAGAGGGGGTAGACTTCATTGAGACGTTCAGTCCAGTTGTAAGGACTGCAACTATAAGGGTTGTGCTTCATATTGCCATCACTAAACGCTGGTCAATAAAACAACTTGATGTACAAAATGCTTTTCTTCATGGTGAACTCCAAGAAACTGTTTACCTGAAACAACCTCAGGGATTTGAAGACCCAGCTCGACCTGATTATGTTTGGAAGCTCAAGAAGGCGATCTATGGGCTCAAACAAGCTCCCCGTGCCTGGTTTGACAAATTCAGTGATTTCCTTATTGAGTTTGGCTTTCACTGCAGTTTGCCTGATCCATCTCTGTTCGTTTATCACCACGGTGCCAGTGTCATCTATCTTCTTCTTTATGTGGATGATATGATTCTCACTGGCAATGATGATAGTCTGGTCACAAAGCTTCTTTCTGATCTCAACAAAAAGTTCAGAATGAAGGATATGGGCGATATACATTACTTCTTGGGTATACAAGTTCATCGTCATAAAGAAGGTTTGTTCATGAATCAATCCAAATATGCGACAGATCTTCTGATTGCTGCAGGGATGCAAGACTGTGCACCCATGCCGACTCCCTTGCCTGTCAAGTTAGACAATCTCCAGGGTCAGGATGAACACTTTGCAGATCCACGATATTTCCGGAGCTTGGCTGGGAAACTTCAATACCTCACTCTTACCAGACCGGATCTTCAGTTCTCTGTAAACTATATCTGCCAAAAGATGCATCAACCAAGTGTCTCAGACTTTCACTTGCTAAAACGGATATTACGTTATGTAAAAGGAACTGTGGCTCATGGTGTCAACGTCTCTGCAGGTACTCACTCAACTCTGGTGTGTTTTAGTGACAGTGATTGGGCAGGGTGCAAAACTACTCGACGTTCCACTGGCGGTTTCTGTACGTTTCTTGGTTCCAACATCATATCATGGTCTGCTAAACGTCATGAAACAGTTTCAAAGTCTTCAACAGAGGCCGAATATCGCACAATGTCTCTTGCTGCAGCAGAGGTGGCTTGGTTACAAAATCTGCTTCAGATCATGGGACTCGAGCAGAAGATCACTCCGCTACTGCTCTGTGATAACTTATCTGCAGTGTGCCTTAGTGCGAATCCGATGTTTCATAAACGCACTAAGCACTTCGAAGTTGACTTCCACTATGTTCGAGAACGGGTCGCCATGAAGAAACTTGAGGTTCGACATATCCCGGCTTCTCTCCAAATTGCTGATGTTTTTACAAAGTCTCTGGGTCAGGAACCTTTCGTCAAGCTTTGCTGCAAACTCTGTGTCTCGCTTCCTCCGACACTGAGTTTGAGGGGGTGTAATAACGATAATGTGCATGGGCCAACTTCTCTTGATGTTGGGCCTGTTCCTCACCCTCAACCTCATTTAGTTATGGCCCAGTCTGATCACCAACTTAAGAAGAAATATTGTCGTCTTATGGCAAACAGAAAGCAGTCAATGATCAACGTTCTTGCTCTCGTACTATCAGGCCAGCTCACACCATAACCGTTGCAAATAGATTCGCCTGTCTGGGTGCACAGCCTGTCATGTGCTGATGTCACAGAAGAGGATAAGATTTAGAGTTCTATATAAGTTTGTAGCTGGCATGTGTAAACTTCTCAAGCAAGAAAGTTAATAAAAGAGAAAAGTTCTTTTACTCAAATCTCTGTTTCCTGCAATCTTCAGTTTCTTCACGAGGCAAAGATCGGTCGGAAAGCTGTTGGAATGAATCCTCTGTCCAGGTACGTAATAACTCTCTGTCCATCTGAAGTTTGAGTTTGATCACAAGTGTAGCGATTCTGCTCAACAAGTTGAGCTCAAGAAGAACAACAAGTTGGACCTTTATCTCCGTTAGCTATTAGCATTGCCGCTGGGTTTTCTGGTGCCATTGCAGCTGCAGCATCTCATAGCTTTGACACCTCAAGAACACGTACACAGTTGTAATATTGCCAAAGGTATAGAAAAGAACAATCCATCTAAAAGGTTACGTTTTTATTGAGCACAGTACACCTCAAAAGAGTGGAAGTTTCTGAAACGGAATAAACAGGGAAAGAGATTAGAGAGATGGACAGGAATCCATCCTACAGACAGAAACTTATTGTTCCGAGGAATTGGAATTAGGGTGGCTCGAAGCTCCGTTGCATCCACCATTATCGTTGTAAAGCTATTACGTAGGTGTGGATTTATTGGTTTCAAAGTGATAGCACACATTCTACGAAGCCCGTTTTTAATCCATAAGACAACTAGTAACTCAATTTTGTTATTTTGTAATGGAGACATTCATTTTGCATCGCAATTAAATAAGAAACTTTTATTTATGCCTCCAATTATATACTCTCTCGAGCTATGTATGTAACGCTAAGTAATTAAAGAACGGAATAACAGTATCAAATGAACAAGAATTCAAAGCACTCTATCAGAAGCCTTAGTGATAATGTTCTGTTACAAGATTCATGATTGAATGACTTTTGTTCAAGAAAGCAAAACCAGACGGTCATAGCACTAAAACTCACTCGAGTAATTGCAGGATGAAATACATTTTACAGTTCTATTACAAACAATATCAAATAAAAAATAATTAATTCAGAAACCTTAGTGATTGATAATCGGTTCCAAGAGCATGATTTAATGAACAAAGCAAACTAAAATGAATGTCTGAAATCTAAAAAAACCAACCAAAGATGTAACGTATGCATTACTAAAGATCAAACCATCGAAAAACCTAAGCAAATCATTCAGTGGAAAACAAAGAGCTAATCAAACAATAATCCAGAATCAGAATCAATAATAGAAAACTTCAACAAAGCGTCTCTTTCACAAGCCAAAACAGGATCCACAATGTTCATCATATGAAACTAATAATACGCTTGAAAGGAAACAACAAAAAGCTCAAAAAAATGTTACTTCAGAACCTGAGCTTGGTAAAGAACCACCTGTTCTTCCCGGTCTTGAAACGTTCCTCGAGCTTAGCCTTTGCTTCCTTGAGAGCTGCTACCTTCTTTGTCCTTAGACGAAAGAGCCTCGAGGGTCGCGACTTCCTTGAGATCCCACGTCGAGAGTGTAACGAGTAGGCATCAGATGCTGGTAGTTGACCGACCTTGATGAAACACTTCACCCTCGATTTCTTGGCCGTCTTCTTCGCGAGTCCTTGCGGATGACCTTGCTCGGGTACTTCTTCAGTCCGGCGACGAGGCAGTGTCCGTAAGGACGCTCACGGTTTCCGTCGTCGAAGGAACGGATGATCACGCCTTCTTTCCGGCGTATCGGCCTTGAAGGAGGATCACTGCCTTGTTTTGCTTCAAGAACTTCACCATTGTGTCTTCACTTGTCTCTTTCTTCCTTTTCGTCTCGCCGCTAAAAATAAAACCCCTAATGAAAATGCTAGGTTTGATATTTGATAAAGAAACTCAATAGACGATGACAAGTATGATAACAAAAACCCTAGCCCCAGTAGAAAAGCTCGATTTAGACTTTTCGTTATTACGGCCCATTGCCACTCTATACTGATGTTACCCCATATAACACGTTACTTAGTTTCGTTTTTTTTTTCTCTAATATGTAAGTATCATCATCCCTAAACATTTTTTTGTAAATTTAATTTGTTAGGTGTTTCACCAGCAATCATTTAACCAAATAAATTATACATATCTTATTAAAATGATAACATGGATCATTATATAATTAATGACATGACTTAACTATTTATGACATAAAATTCAATTATAAAAATTAGAAAAAAAACATAAGCAATAACTTAAACCTTTAGATTTTTTTTATTATTCAACTTAAAACATAAAAAGTTAATAATAAGAAATAAAATAAAATATTTCATTTATTTTATTAGTTATTTTATATATTTTTAATGCTGTAATGAGTTAACATCTTATATTATGATTAAAATTGAATAAGATATTGTGTCAGATCAATTTTTTATTGATGATAAACCATTGTGTAATATGATCAATTTATTTATTGTATTTACATTTTTGACAAAAACATTAGAGGTCTTTTAATTAATCTTCATATCATATCAAAGGATAAAAAAAATTGTGAGCTGTTAAAAAAACTAAAGTTATATTAAGTTTAGAAAATTACAATCTACCACAAGTTTGATACACATTTGCAAAGTTACCTTTAATAAATGAAATTTCAAAAATACTTTTAAATTATGAAGAAAATAGGATAAATTATTTTGTTCTAAATATTTATAAAAGCATTTATATACTCACTCCACCCTTCAAACACAACTCAAAAAATATAATTAAAGTGTAACCAAATGTTAATATATTTTTGATTGAAGATATTTTTTAAAGTGGTACTTAACTTGTGTTATTCTTAGCAATTTCTTTTAAGTTTATTACTTCCATGTACGATAACCTAATCTCTTTCTAAATTATATTGAATTATAGTTAATATTATTGGTTGATAAAATATGTATTTGAGTGATTAGCATTCGGATTTATAGGTTAATAAGTATCTTTTACAAGTTAATCATTTTTAAACTAAAACCAAAAAATGATACACTGCATCTGGACGCAGATTCAAGTTTAAAAAATGAACAATCAAGCATAGTTTTCAAATGATTCATCTGAATGCATAAACAAATAGACAACCAAACAACACCAAGATTAAAGCTTTGGATAAAACATCTATAAAACCATTTGGATGCAACCTTCAAATATACAAATGCACAGGCTTATTAGAGTATTCAGGAAGTCGTGCTTACCCTTTGTCAAAAAAGGCATATAGCCTTAGGCCCCATAAGTTTTAGTTAATATTTAGGCCCCATTTATGTATAAAATGCATTAGTTAGTGTTATATATGTTCGATTATGTTACATAAAGAGTTTGATTATCATATTTTTTCCAGATTTAGTTTGGATTCTTCGTTTTAGAATTTAATAATGAACATTGTCACTATATCTACCATTTTAATTCGTTGTGAACATTACCATTCTTACTTTAAGAGATATTTTTGAGAAAAACATTGCCATAAATGTTAAAAAAAGAAACTTCTTACGTCACTAAAAATCGTTCGCACAACCTGAATGTTTGAACCAGATGATTGTGGATGCATATAACCAATGGATTGGGCCTGTGTTATCCATCGACAAGAGATGGGCTAACCGACCGAAAGGAATCTTCTTCAACCAAAGGATTATACCATCGCTGGATAGATAGTACCAAGGATTCTTTTTTTCCTTATGGTTTATGTTTTCCATTTATCCTTATGTAAAGTCCTCCACATTTCGATTTATGATGTGGGAAAGTCGCCACACTTATGTATATATATGTGGCTTAGTACATGTTTAAGAAGAATAAGAAAGAAAATTCCCCTTACTTTATAACACGTTTCTAGATTGAAGCCTCTCATAAGACCCTAAGCTAATACTCAGCCACCTAAAACCCTAATCCCAAAACACCATTAGATTCATCACAAAAAGCTTTTCAGCATCAAGTAGTTTTCGATTCTCTTTGTCTATCGGGATCATCCGCAGCATATACCGAGCGGCACAACCACTCTTTCCCGGTGTAAACCTACCGCAAAAGGCACTTATCCTGGTACGTACTCAGTTCGCGTACGGACAAAATCCACGACAAGCCGATAGAGGCTACCCGGCGACAGAAGCTTAACCGAGTAAGCACTTACCACGTGCGTACAGATCTGATCCGCGCACACACACAACCGCAAACAAACAGTACACTTTGCCGAACTAACACCGATACACACGGGAATCACCAGCCGTAGAGGTTACTCGGCTAATCCACGAACCGACGACACAAGCAACAAATCTACGCCCGCGTACACACAACATCCGCATAGAGGTTACAGTCGATAGTTAGGTTACCATCCATACCCGAGACACACACACCACCGATAAAGTCTACATTATACGATCACAAACCAGCACCAAGGCAACCCGATACACACCTAATCAGCATTCGATAGGATAATGAAGAACACGCGAGCCAGCTCATAACAGGACCGCGTCTAGTCAGTTTCACTCGATGGTCCTTTCCACCTGATTGGAGGCTTAGTAAAAACCTATAAAACCTAACTTATAAATTTAATTGATATAACTTTGCTAGGTTTGCTGGATGTTTAGGGACTCACCTGACCATTCTAGTGTACGACATCCATTGTTTGAATTTCATTTGATGATTAGTAGTCTGATTGTAAGTCCACTAGAACCTGGTTAGGTGTTAATCATTGAACCCTAGTTTTAAATGGATTAGGATTTGTAGATTGTTTTTAAAACTTAAACCTAAATCTAATTTCATAAACCCTAAATTTAAATTGAATTGTATTGATTGTTGATTGCTTGCTTGTTTTGATTGATACCTTTGAAACAATTATTTAGGATTGTCAAAACTTCACAACATTTAAAATTTGAAATCGACCAACATGGTCATTAAAGCATAACCTTAAAGATTTGTATAAAATCGATTCATATAGGATTATATTAAAACCGATCATTAAATCATCATTCTTATTGCAATTGAACTTAGAAACAAATTGTTAAGTTTGCTATTTACACATGAAAACCCAGTTATAAATCCCAACCCTAAGTCCTTACATCGACCACTAAACATAAATTAGTTCATAGAAAAATTATGTTATGCTTGTATGCTTGATTCAATAACTAGCATTGAAGCACATAACATAGAAACAAGTTTATCTAGAGATTAATAACTACACAAGTATAACCCTAAAACTAAACTCTAATTGCAAATAGGTTCCTAAACTAACAGGATTAGTTTATTAATCAGAACTTGATAGGATTTTACTAATCAGAAACAAATAGTTATACTTACTTGGTTAAACTAAAGACACTTAATACATATAGAAAACGATTTCTATAAAATCATGAAACTTATTAATGAACCACTAAAACACATATGAACTAATTAGATTTATAGGAATGTCCGATGCAGGTTTCGAGCCCTACAACTAGCTGCACTTAACTCCTCAGGAGTAATTATTACAGTAAAAAAATAGCACTAAAACATGATATCCCGCCTAAAGTCTAAAGGACTTGAGATATGTCCATCATGGCAAAAGCGGGATTTGAAAGTGAAAGGCAATAGGAACAAAAACCATCATGCGCTAGTCATCTCACTGAAGCATCAGAAGGATCAATACTCTCATACTTAATGATCACGTGATCTTTGGATAAATTTAAAAATCCAGATACTTGTGAAGCACGTGAAAAGGCCACACTCAAATGGGAGAATCTCAAGCTCAAGCATTTATCGCAATCCCCGTCCCGCGGCACCCATTTATAGTGATTGCCTTTGACATATATTGTTCCGTAGTCCCTCAAACTATGCGACGTAGAAATCAAGAAAGATTTGCTAGAAAAACTCGTTCACAAATCTCTGCTAAGGACCGATGTATTGCTAACAGCCTAAGGGCTTCAGCTCTGTATATTGAATCTATTCGATCACATACTAGCAGATGAGCAAAGAAGCGTAAAAAACAAAGATGCACACAGCCAGATTGATAAAGCCAGGAAAGAATATAAAAGAAGAAACTCCTTAAAGCCAATAAGGCAGAGATAGAACAAGAAAAGCGATATGGGCCGCATGAAAAATATGATTGTGAGGCCGTCTATACATTGACTAAAAATTCCGGACATTTCTGACTGCACGTTTTGATTATTCATTGTTTTGTCTTGATTCAGTTTTCCTTTCGATTATGCTTTTTCTTAGATTGCTTGTCATTATACAACTTATAGAAATAATGAAATTATCTTGATTGATTATGCTTGAATGATTCTTAATTGATAAATAACCAACATAAGATAATTAATACTATAAAAACCACCAAAGGCGCATTCTAACAGGCACAAAATTTATCACCCAGATAAAGACCATTGATAATATACTTCAATATGAATGGTATCGCTCAATACTCTCACTAGGGTCTTTAATGGCGAGAAGGAAACCAGAGAAAGCTAATGTTTGGTCTCTAATAATCATTACCAGTCTCACCATAGGCCTTTTAACCGAAACCGTGGTCAATCAGCACCACTATACCTTATATTTCACTATGATCGGACGTATGCCAACTGGCATCAGTATGATAAAGCAAAAGCCATGGTATCATGAATACCCACGGAAAAATACCCCCCCCCCCCCCACTTTTTTATGGGGGGACATTGACTGGATTAAGCCATACCAAAGTCCAAACGTGATGCAAAAAAATATAACAAAGGCAACAAGAGTTATCCCCGTAAAATCTCACGTTGGGAACATGTGCACAAGGAGAAACTCATTAGCATCTAAGCTCAAGCACCACGTGCATTATAGTATTCCAATGAGGGGAGGAGGACAAACCATGATCCGAATGAAACATACTACACTCACGTGTGACATGGCGAAAACCATAATGTACTGGCGATTTTCTCTAAAATACAATTGGCCACCTATTAGTGCTGAGGACACATGCAATTTACATGTTCTAAGATAATATGCAATCAGGGAGATAATTAGCATAGATATCTCATCTCAGATAAGGTAAAACAGGACAATACACATCTTAAGGAGAATTCTGAAATTATACCACCACGACATATGTGCCACTTAGATGGAACCTCAGAGAGGTGAGATGAGATATATGTTGATGAACGATAACAGTCTCTTCCTCCCACGAATTAAATTATCTTGAGCCAAAACATGGGTGATCCTAAATTAGTGCCAAGAACACAAATTACGATTGACCTCGAGTAATCTGATCAGATCCACATTAAAAGGAGAAAGTTATAATGTAAGAGAGAATGTATTAACCATCATTGTCTTGCAAGATTCCTCGACTATAAATATAAGACGTAAAAGCTAGCAACTAGATTGCAGACACATTGACCCAAAAATTCATATTCAGCTTGAAACCAATGAACTTGTTGTCCTAGAAGAGACACAATCAAGTTGCTACAGGCCGATATAAAGATAGACCATAAATGTCCATAAGTATAAAAAGGGACCTCGGGAAGGATAAAATGAAATGGTGTGCATAAGAAATGATAAAATTCCCGAGGTTAAAAGTAAACCATCCCAGACATAGAAAATGGTCGTCCACAATATAAGAACCATCACGATGACTTTGGGACCCAAAATCCAGTAGTAAGGTGATTTTGGGACGCCAAACCACACCATTATATTAATAGGCGTAATGATTTCAATCTACTATGTCATTCTGGAATACAATGAAAGATGAAAGAGTATCGATACCAATATAATAAGGAAGCGCAAACAGGTACACTTGAACATTAAAGCGAGGATCATGAACCCACGTGGCGGTACTCATGAATTAGAATCATAAAGGTAAGTTATAATTTAAAGAAAAAAAATATGGGTTAAAAGAAGATGTAAGATTATAAAAGAGATGGACGTATTGCCACTTAGAACGTTGCATCCGATACAACCATGAATGGTCCTGTGAGAGTAAAGAAATCGTGAGATGTAGGATTATACCATATGATCTAAAGTATTCATATTCCTACTTAAAAAGCATTAAAGAATGGCTTGATCACACAAGGTTAACTCACAGAGACTAAGGAACAAATTATAACAAGGATATAAGATTTATGAGTGGATGCTAACTACAATCCAAAATGAATAATGCCTCTGGAAAGAAATGATGATATGTAGTAAGCATATATTAATCACTGGATAAAGATACTAAAGGTATCATAAGATGAGAAAGAAATTCTAAAGAACGGCTTTGTTCCATTGTCATCTATGAACTGACTGCATGCAGCTGCAATACAAATATAATATGAAATCGATCAAATGATAATCAGTGATTGAAAGATTCTATAAAACATCAGAATAGGTCATATATTCCAACAAAATGAAATTTCTGTGCATAAACCAAACTGGAAAAGAAGTTGAGTGGTTCCAAAACGAGTACGAGTTATCGATGATTCTTGTAACAAGTCATAATATTGAGCATAAGATCACTGTCTATATGCGTCTATGGTTTTCAAAACTAACGGGGGAAAGGGAAAATGAGATGCGTTCAAGACTAAGTAAATCCCATCATCCGACCATAACAACCATAACAAAGCCATGGTCAGAGAAATGTATATGTATTAAGCCGACCATATGCCGATTACGGCTGCGCGATATACCGACCCAACATGACGACCAACTGAGCAAATGTTCGAAACAATTTATGAATGACCATTCACGACTATAATAAGACCATAAAGGTCAAGAAAGAAATGTTATGAGTTGTGTTAGTAAAGAAGGTTTGGTATATACATTGAAACCACATACCCACCACGAAGGATAGTACGTTGGCCATAAAGTAGCCATATAGTTAACCATTGTTTAAATGACGGACAGACCTAATAAAATGGACTATAATTGATCATGTACAAGGTATCTCCCAGTATGTATAATTAGCTGATGAAAGAAGGTAATGAAAAGGTTCTAAGGAACGAAATCGGTAATGTTAAACTTATACTTCGTTATTATTTTATTTACAAGAAACGAACGGTTTAAAGTTGTTACACTAACCAAACTAACACAACCAAAGAAGGAAAACATTGTTTTGCGATATGCAATTCTTGTTTTTGATCATAAACAGGTCACCATGAGCAGTATAACCTCTAATGAAGGCAGGAAACAACCAAGGCGCAGAACATTAACCATCCAAAATATTGGATCCATGAAGAGACAAAGTTAAAGTAACACCATCTACCGTCCAGAGATCTAAATTGACCATACCTGGTCAAAAGGGAAATGAACATGGCGCATGGATTAGCCCATGTAGCCAATAATATCCAGCGGTCGCATATGCAGATAAGCGACTCAACCAAGCGGACGAGATATCAACCTTTATCTAATAGAGCAATCGAGTATCATAAGGGACAGGTATTTATAGAGATATACAGTGTTCAAATGAAGAAAGATGCAGACCGGTGGATCAGTAATACAAGAAGCATGACATACCAAAGACTATGATCACGCACGTAGTAAAGGAGACAAGATACAAAGGATTGCAAATACCGGTCAAAGATAAGCATAACCGACTGACCTTCCAGTCAACCTCTACACTCAGGGATAATACACGAGATAGAAATTAAAAGGACTGAAGAATTACAATGGTGCATTTCATCAGGGGTGTAATACCGGTTGTACTCTTTTTCCATATCTTATGGCTTCCTTTACCACATTGGGTTTTGGCGTTTACCATAGGAGAGTTTTAACGAGCAACATACCAAACGTTAATTAATGAAACTCATTATGGTTAATAAACATCCAAGGGGGAGTGTTAGAACCAGCATGGATTTGAAATGCAATAACCTATGGATTGGGCCTGAGTACCTCGACAATTAGAGATGGCTATACGGTAACCGAAAGGACATCTTCTTCAACCCAAAGGAATATACACATCGCTGAATAGCATAAGACCAAGACTTCTTTTTTCCCTTATGGTTTATATTTTCCAGTTATCCTTATGAAAGTCCTCCCAAATCATTTATAGATGTCTGGGAAAATTCGGCCACAACTTATGGTATATATATGTGGCTTATGTACAATGTTAAGAAGAAAAAGAAAGACAAATCCCCTTACCTGATAACATGAGCATATTTGTGACGATTTGCCATGCAACAAACAAGTAGATAGATATGAATCGGATAAACAGGTTCAACAAACCTGACCTCTTGAAATCTTAGATGAAAGGCATTGAGTAAGAAGAGCTTGAATTTAATATTTGGCTCGAGTGCGTGAAACTTAGAGGTATTATGGATGTTTAGAGATTTCAATCATCAGAACACGTTCATCCACTGACCCTGAATGGCTGATTCGCTGCTGTCCTTGCCATCAAAAAATGAAACGGGAAGAATTTTTCCATTAGCTGTGTTCGACTTAGCATACTCCTGCTTTGCATTCTTTCGAGTTTTATAATATTTTTCATGTTTCTTTTTTGTTTGGAGACATCATTCATGTATCTTTCTTTCTCATACTTCCTTGTCTTTCTACTCTACATGTGTATGTTGGCTTCTTGTGAAATCATGGATATGAGAGCTGAGAAAGTAAAAGTAATCCAATGCTCATATAGCTTTATCCAGGAGTCCATATATGCTGCTCGATACTGATATTTTCCTTAAGTTTAGCCTATGTGTTCCATGCAAGGAATAATCTCTGATTTAAGAGATTTTTTGGATTATTGGGAACTTCCTTCGCCAATCCGGACCTAACTTAAGTTTTTGTTCCTGATGTTCAGGCAATGCCTGGTGTGAATTGCCATACACAATTATGTCTTCAAAATGTTCTGTTCAATATAAAAAAACTTGCATTAGTGAAAGTAAGATAAACAACGACAGTGTGTCATGGATTGGGCCTCGCATGATAGCACAACACTAGTTTCAATTTCAAAATAAGCACAGTAACAATTAGCAAACATTTTAAGCTTTGGGGTCCACAAAACCTTCTCTAATTGAAGCCCAAGGATCAAGATTAAGTTCCACTGCAAATTCTCGCAATCCATGTCCTCCTCCTAAACCATTTTTTTTCTTCGTATACAATACACAATCCACCAAGAACATGTGTCAACGAGTCCTAAGATTAGTAGAAAAGCTGGCCATTTTGATTTACCCTTGGATAGTGTTCTTGTTTGATGTGAGGTTTTGCTCAAAAGGGTATCTTTTGATCAGATCTGAAGGAGCAAAAAGCGAGCTACTCTCTTCTCTTGCTTCTTCTTCAAGTGTCCTGTGTAGCAGTGGCTGTTCACAATCTTGACGAAGAAGTGAGGAAGCACGAGCACAACACTATCCATTCTATATCATCACAAACGAAAAATTCCATCAATCAGCGCTTACCACCAAGAAAAAAGAGCAAACCAAGTCAACATTAGTAGAATTTCTGGACGGCTCAATGAAGATGCATAAAGTCTGAAGAACCTAAAAGGTTGTTTTGCTATGTGTTACCTTGATATGAGACTGGAAGCATGAAGTGACACATGCAATATACTTTTTCCTTTCATGGCGTGAGCTTGAGCTATGAGTCCAGGCAATACATCACGCCAAAGCCAGAGATATGACTATAGTATCCGGATCATCTTGTTCTCCATTCCAATCCAGCATTGTTATACATACGCGAGATGATAAATTGTCTATGCAAAAGAAAAACAAAGTTAAAGACGCATCAGGAGTGGATACAAGCACTAGATAGTAGGGTATATGAGATACATGTTTCCCACACCATGTATGTGAGTTTTGATGCATGGCTTTCCACATTAAGTCGCCAGAAAATTCTCCAAAAGATTCCAAACTGTGCCACACATTATTCCAGCGAGGTCAACAGAGATTTGGAACCTGCATCAAACATGAAGTAGTGTGTTGAAAGTATTGCTGCATTCCCGAGCAAAATCTAGTAAAGGCATTTGGCTAATGAAGAGAGGAAAAAGAAAGTTGTAGATGCATATTTTTACTAACGAACAAGAACGCAATACGTAAAGAAACTCAAGTGCACATGAATGTGTTAACAGCCACCGCTTACATGTCAGGTTAGGCCACCATAAACCCGCATCACTCTTTAGATGAAGCAAGCTCTAATTCTATCGCATTCCTATCCACTGTGTCGCCAAAAAGACGCTAGCTGCGAGAGCGCAAACCACGACAAATAAACAACCGAAAAAACATATGCACACGCCAGCAAATGCAAGACGCAGAGAGAAACAATATATCGAAGCCTTCCGCTTGATATGAAATAGCGGAGTAAGCTCCCAAGCATGCCGTACAATACGCGGCCATAGTATCGCTTCCAACTGGATTTGTGGCAATATGCTGGTAAGTGAACACGAGATCCAGCAGCTGATATCATTAGAGGAGGACCAAACTCTGAACAAGACTTCTCGAGCCACGAGGGGACTCGTAAACTGTATGGTATCATATGGTGCAGACTTCAAATCAAAACGGCCACATTGCATGGCTTTTAGAGTGAACAATGCAATGTGCGGACCCAAATAGAGAAACAAAATGTGGAGACCAGATCGCTATAGGAGACAGAGAACAGTAATAGAACAATGTTGATTAATTTTTTTTGTGTGAGACTAACAGACCAATAGAAGATGCAACGCCAGTGCTATCCACCATAAGCTATATCGAACATACGCTAATACTTCTTCGACATGCTGCAACAACAATTACACTACCTGTTTGAACCACTACAATACGGGAAAGTCTATAATGAATGGAAGATGTCCAAAAAACGTGATTTGATTACGTTTCCATGAGGCCATCAACAATTACAAGAAAAACTCCAAATGCAACCAACAAAGTGGACAAAAAGCATGAACCAACCTCCATGAGCAAGCAGATACAATATGGATCGCTGATGTACAGACAATAGCCTCGACAAACTACCTCAATGTATTCAAAGGTTGTGAGGTCAGTGTTAGAGATTATCCACTTCCTTCTCATGTTTCTCACGCAGAGCTACAAGTTTAACAAAGATTATACTTATAAATCCAAACAATTGTTCATATGAGTTTCCTATTTCAGCTAAAGAAATCTACAAACATAAGTGCGCAAATCTTAACTCATCCAAGTGATCCTAATCCAAAAAAACATCGAAAGCTCATGTTTCAGATCTAGAAAGACATAAAATAGAAATTTGCCTGAGATGGCAATATCAGAAGAAGAAGAACTCGCTACAGCAGCAGATCCCATCATCTATGTTTGGTTCACCACCAACTACTAAAAACTATATCTTAAAGAGGATAAGAAGGATTTTTAACATATATTCAAATGTTTCAAAAGGATATCTGAACATGGGTTTGGTCGAATTCAAGATGGGCAGTATTTATAAAGATTGCTTCACGATTTTTGTTCTGATTTTAATAAAAAGATGCTTTTGGTTTTTCTTTGTAAACATATAACATGTGGGCTTGGGTTGAGATCAAAGCAAAGGAATACAGAGATTAGATTAGAGTGTTCTCAATACTTATTGTAGAAAGTGGATCAAGCGACTCGGAGCAGACTCATATGTAAAGTTAACAGAGTTTGTATTTTGTAAGTCTCTCTAGTGTCAATGGGCTATAAAATCCCAGTTGAACAAAAAGAGAAAGAAAGGGCTATAAATTCCATTCGGTTTCATTATGGGACCGACTGAAGGTTCCAATCTAATTTCCACTCAAATTTGGTATGTGATGAATCAGACAATATAATCCAACCACGTATTAAAAGCACTACCGTTTTTAGCTTGAATGCATTTTTTGAAGTCTAGATTTGAATAAATTTGAAAGCCAACAAATGTAAAATCCAAGTGGTCAAACACCTCAAAGCACTTCCAACAAGGAATTCTAGATCTTAAAATACATATATGTGTATGTATTATATTATATAATATTTAACTGTAGGATCTCAACTTTACGGGAAATTCAATTCAAGTATATATGCCAAAAAAATTTAGTTTGAGTTTCCGTAAAATTAAAAAACTTCATAATTAAATATTAATATAAATATATACATCAACATATATGAATTTTGAGAACCGCAGAGCTAGAAAACTCATGGGATTATTTTTAAGGTACTCCTTCTGCACGTCTAAAGGAGTATGTAACAAAACAAAATAATAAAAATATTAAAAAGTAGGAGAGAGGGATGGCCGGAGGTTTTTCTAGACCCCAAACTTTTAAGACCTGTAAAAACATTTTGTGACACATAGTTCTCTTCATTAGTCAATAATTGTTTAAAACATTGAATTTAAATGTACAAACAAACAAAATAAATATTAATATTTTATTGTTAACAACTTCTAATCAACATTTCTACTGATGTGATGCTGCTACAAAATCTGTAAAGACAAGAAATGAGAGGTAACAACATTCTTAATTTAAAAAAATCACAATTTAACTAGCTTTTCTCTATCTGATCATGTAGCTAAACTGGAGCCTCAACGCCAGATATGACAGAAACCGACTATATCTTAACACACTTTTGGTGATGTTTGTATTTTTCAAAGGCTTCTCTACTTCAAACGAAGTATAATTAAAATGTTGCCGATGAGATATATTCCATCAAGATCTATACCTTGGTCAAAATGAAGTTTGGAAATTGCTTATATTGCCTCATGTAAGTCCAAGGCTATTACACTTCTTAAACACCTAAGTCCCAGACACTCTGCAAAGTCCAATAATACATTGAAGTTCTGCTACCATTCGGTTTAGAGAATAACGTAACAGATTCTCTTGAATAGTTGACAAACCGATCCGAGTTAGTCTCTTACTAATCCCACGCTGGCCCCAATATAAGAAACTTATTTCCCCATAACACATTGACATTGCATTTAATATCGCAGTCACATGCGGTGGCTGCCTCTTTTTAATCAGACATAAAGAACGCATATGTATTCTGACTTGATGGTGGTTTATTAAGAGTAAACCATTGATTAGCCTCATCCAAAAAATCTCCCATCAATCACTCTATAGTATCTTGCGTACTGTCATCAGATGATGGAATTTCTATTTTTCCTAGTCGTCCAAATCAGCCAACCATTGATTATCCTATCTTTTGTAGCATGCATTCTCTCAATTCTTGATTTTATTTTATGATTTTTGTGGGAAAAACTCATTTTCGGTTTAAGCGGAAAAAACTTAATTTTGTGGTTTTAGCGAGACTTTTTTATGTTTTTTTGCATAAAAAATTGATTTTGCGGGGAAAAGAAGATTTTTGGCTTTGGTGAAAAATTATTTTGCAGTTCCAGTGGAAAAACTCTTTTTGCAGTTTTGGGAAAAAACAAGATTTTTGCAACTTTATCGTAAAACTCATTTGGCAGTATGACGGAAATCTCAATTTTTCAATTTTGATGAAAACTTGTTTTAGCAATTTTGGTGCAAAAACCTTTTACGGTATCAGCAAAAATAATTCCAAATTTGATTCAAGTCAAAACACTAATTTTTAAAGATTATTAGACCGACCATATCTTACAAAGTCAATGTCCATGGATAAACTGGGTTTATCCCATTTCAGTCAATGCCCAGGTGAAAAGGTGAAAGGCTACATACTGAAGTTCTTTTCAAGTTTGCATACTTATCTGCCGAATGAGTTTGACACAACCAGTCCATCTAAATTTTAACACATACAGCTTATGGTCGACCCACCTATTTGACAATCCCTATGTGGGGTGGCCATTGCCCATTAATTTTCGCAAACATATTCGCAAGAGCTTTTACAAGATACTCCTCCATAAACCGATATCTTTTACCACATCACAAGAAGTCACTGTTAGCATAATATCGACTTTTGTATATCCTAACCATCATATTGTCCGTTCTTTGAAAACCTTCCATGCTTGTTTAAGCTAGTAGCGTTTGATTAAAGTCTTCAATGTCCCCAAACCAAAACCAAAACCTACATTTTCCTTTGAGGTATATGATACGCCTCCAAGCAAAAGTTATTTTCTTTGAGGTGAATAAATCTTTCAAACATCAAATCTGAAGTTTAAAAATAATACTAGGATTTGATTGGTAGAATTGATGAAAAAATAAAATCAAATACATAAAATCATAACTTGGGTTTATCTTTAAAAAAAAACTGAAAATCAAATCGTAATATAAGAACCTTACATAAACAAGTTAATATCAAATATTTTCTCTTAGTACGTATTTACGCGATTAAAGGGTCGTTGTCGAAAAATTAGAAGGTCGAAGGGTAAATCCACCGTGAAGAGTTGGCATTACAGGAAAGTCTTCTTGGTATGGAATGTGATGAAACCCAACATTGTACCACATCACTATGTCTGTCTTCTCTATCTCTCTGTTCCTGCTCCCAAATAAGACAAAGCTCACAACCGTTTATTATAAACTAACCTAAAACCATACTATACAAGTGGCTAATCAAAGTAATACGTTTTTGTTTACCTTCTACTCCATACAGCTAAGCCGTCATCTCCACGGCTCCTGTCGCTGTAAAACCCACCGGCCCATCTCTCTGACCGGTTATAAGCCGTCACCCAAACCGATATTTTGTGTAAGACGCTCTAATCTCCGGGTAGTCATCGTCAGTTAAAAGGGAAGTTACCGGTAAATGTTCCGGAATCAACCGGTAACCAACTGTATTTCCTATTTTCGTCTTCTTTTGTGGGTTAACTATTAGCAGCTCAACCGGCTCTGAACCGAGTCGAACTCTTCCGTCAGCTTCCGTTTTTGCCGTCTCTTTCACGACCGTCCAGTAACTCTTTCTCGAGTAGAGGTTTTGTTTACTCTTACCGTTTTGAGTTTTGGCTTTCACTAAAGAATTGCTGTTACCGTCAATGTCGAGATCTAAGTAGTACGTCAGGTAATGGTCGTGGTTAACGGGCGATCGTGTTCTTAGCCACTAGTGTCCCGTAAACGTTCTCTGTCATCTGCTCGTTCGAAGTGTATGACGTTGCTTTGACTTCCAAAACTCCCGTCAAATCCACCTACAATTGAAATATAAGTTTTTTTTTCTGTCAAACAACATTTTGGGAAGAAAAAAGGTTGATTTACAATGGGTGGATGTCTAATTCGCAAAATAACATTGAAAAATAAAATAATTTATCTTTTAATCCTATTTCTAATTTTATTCGATGATTTTTCTTAATACAGTGGAAACTCTATAAATTAATATTCGATAAATTAATAAACACCATAAATTAATAAAATTCCATGATCCCAAGTTGGATCGGATCAAAATATAACACATATCGATAAAATAATAAAATAATAATTTTTAGAAAATCTTATGTAAATATATGATCTCATTAAAATTATAAATTAATAATTTAGTATCTATGTATATTTTATATAGTATAAATAAGCTATTATATTGTTTGTTTTATATTTATAATGAAATTATGCTTATAATTTCTTAAAAAATAATGTGTTTGATGAGATTTAGTAAAATTATATCTAAATCCATATTTTGATGTGATTTAGTAAAATTATATCTATGAAACATGTTTTATATACACCAATAATATAATAAAACTAATAGGAATAAAAGAATTTTAAAAATTAATTAATTTATATACACTCAAATCAAAAAAAAAATTGTTTTAGCAGAGAGTATATTTTAAAATAGAAAAATCAAAAAGGAAACTTTGTAAATTAATAAAAAAACCATAGTTTCAACATTAATAATTTATAGAAATTTTACTGTATATTAGTTTACATTGTACGTGCAATTGATTAAATGGACTTAACAAACCCAAATTAGAAACCAAAATCCTAAAATCCCTAAAATAGTATTTCGTGAGTTTGAAAATAACATGCTACTGGAAAATATCAGTTAGCCCTTAGAGTTTTTACAGTGTAAAATTCATTTTTTTCTCTACAATGGAGTAATTTCGTAATGAAGTGAATTTTGCTCTAACTCTACTCTATTTTAAGTGAAAATAGAATAATGAACAAGAAAATAAATGCATTATTTTATTTATGGAGTATATCCAGTTTTACTATCTTATATAGTAAATATAGTAGAATTAGAATATTTTTTACTCAGATCTTCATTTTGGAGCAAAAAAAAATGAAATAGGATCAAAATATGCTCTTAACAATTAAATGGATTGAAAATTTGTAATGTATCTTAAACTAAAACTCAACTAAAGGTATCAAGTGTCAACAAATTAAAAATTATTTTAGTTAAAACATTAAGTAGACATTACCCCAACTCTGATGGCTCCATTCTTTTTGAATTCCCAATCAACGATGTAATCATAGTTTCCGAGTGTGGCCACCATCCTAACTACTAAACTTATATCAGCTTCACCACTAGTTATCTGCAAAAATAATAATTATCAAATAACAAACCAATTTAAAATTAGGATAATGTACAAATAAATAAGTATACTAATAAAAAGCTGGATTTAGAAGTTTACCACTTGTCCTGGAACATTAATCTCGGTGTGTCTAAAAGAAGCACCATAGCCATTTTTCTCAAAGACACACATCACATTACTCATCCTCTGAGCTGTCCCATCAGGTCCCGCCACGTATCCATCCAAAAACGCCGCGTTTTGAGGGCAGTCGATGAGTGGTTGAAGGTTAACGGCTGATCTCCCGAAACCGAACTCTCCAATGTCCATGAACGTGCGGAAGTACCAGTCGTACGTTGGGTCCATGTACGGAACAAAAGTCTCTGACAAGTGTCCTCTGTACATCACTCTTCTGAACCTTTTGGTTCTTGTGTCAAGAACCGAAGCTGTCGATATGGTTATCCCCGCTCTAGCAGTAAACCCGACGTGGAATTTCCAGTTAGACCATTTTATTTTATTACCGAGAATCTTGAAGCCTGTGTCGGAGACGTTGCAAGAGAACGGGAACGGTTTGTGTTTGGTCCGAAAGTCGTTACCTTCTTTATCAGGGATAGGCTTTATTATGAATCTGTCTGAGTATTTCACGACTTTCATTGAGTCAACGTCTATTGTTATGGTGATTCCTTCGATGGGTCTTGTGAAGACATTTACCGATCCGTCTCTGTAAAAGCAAGAGGCTTTGACCTCTCGTCTCGTGATGGTTTCTCCGTACCAACCAACGGAGAAAGGGATGCAAGATTACCTCGGAGATGTTTAGGGATCGGTCAAGAATCGATTTCTTGAATGAAGGGTACGTTAGAGGAAGCTTGCTTGCTTTGAACAGCTCTATGAATGTGAATGAAGGGAAGCCATGGCCTGTGTAGATGCGTGAAGATTCGATTTTGCCTGAGGTTAGGTCGATGATGAGCTCGTGGGTTTGACCACCGGCTCGGACCACCACTAGTGAGCGACGGCGTGGTGGCTGTGGGTGGTTTCTTGGAGGATAGCCACTGGAGGACGTGGGTTCTTGTTTGGTTCATCGAGATCGAGGTAGTGAAACGTGAGATCTTTGAGAGTGCCTAGATAAGATTTCTTGACGATGAAGCTTGTGTTGTTGATTTCTTGGGGAGTTAAGGGATCGAGTGGGTGGAAATGTAAGCAAAGATTGAAAGCACATTGTAGGAGAAAGATTAGGGTAAGTGGTAATATCTTCATTAATGGAAAATTTGTGTAAAATTGAGTTAAGACTAACTAACATTAACTTTCAAAAACAAAAGAATTTGAGTTAAGACTGAGAGCAAAGTATATTGATGGAGTTGTTATTGAAGAAGACGACAACAATACATATAAATTTATATGCTTGCAACTAAATGTTTCTATGTGCGTCTACACAAAAATCTTTAAATTGTGTAAGCTCTATTGGTCTATTGTAGTGGTTGCATAAAAAATCACTAATACATTTTATACAAAAGCTTGAAATTCGCATGTGATTAATTACAATTTATAAGGAGATTAATTAAAATAAACTTGCACAGGATCAATAAAAGCAAAACCGTTCAATATAAATTTTTAAATGGTAGAAGAATTGTCCATTGTTTTTAGTTTTGAAAAAAAATAGAAGTGTTGTCCATTGTTAAAATCGTCAATATAACATAACGATTTCATAATTATAATCGTAATAATAAATCAACTCTAAAAGAATAAAATTTAAACATTTAGTCAGACTTGGAAAGTCGAATGAGACTAATTGATTGATTAGAAAGATGAGAAACGTAAAGATGAAAAATAATAATTACGTGACATATTAAATAGTCTCCCTTCTCCATTAAGCCAGCAAACTTATTATGGCAGCCTCAACGGACTGACAATATATTTAGGTACATATAAGTCACTTTAAGTGTAAAACAAGGATATGTGTTGGCAAAGAAAGAAAACAAGATTATCAAAAAAAAAGAAAGAAAAACAAGAGTTATTCAAGATTACTAATCTCCAACTTGGACATGTGATGATGGTATCGCAATCATAAGTCCTGCGCTTAAACTCCGTTTACGTTACCGAACTATACAACGCACTAATGAAAATTGATTACATCTGTCGTGTAGCTAGTATTCCAATGATGAAACAAACTGTCTCAATCGATGCGACAGGTGAGAAGACTTCATCAAAGTCTATTTCGTATCTCTGTATGTAGTTTTTTGCCACCAAACACGCCTTGTATTTGTTGATATTCCCATCAGAATTTCTCTTAATCTTGAAGATCCACTTCAATCCTATCGCTTTACAATGTGGTGGAAGATCAACAAGAACCCACGTCTCATTCTTTACTATCGATTTAATTCTCATCCTCACAAGCATCTCCCCACACTTTCAACTCTTTTGCTTCCTCATAGTTCCATGGTTCTTCATTCACTAGCATTAAGAGATGATCATATTCAATCTCGCAAAGTATCTTAGCATCTCGTCTTCCTCCACTAAGAGCTCGTAGTCGTCGAGATAACTTGGTAAGTTTCTGGTGCGAAAAGATCGTCTCAGAATCACAGGTGATTCGTTTTGGAACATCCATATATTTAAGATACTTCTCGTCATCTCAAGTAGCGTTCTGTTTCTCCTCTCGACAACTCCCATTTTGCTGAGGTGAATATGGCACTGTGAGATTGGCGTTCTATGCCCATGCTATCGCAGTTTTCTTTGAACTCTAGTGATGTGAACACTCCTCCTCTGTCAGTTCGTAACGTCTTGATCTTAGCAATTGTCTCATGTTCTACTATAGCTCTGAAATGTTTAAACTTGACAAAAGCTTCACTCTTCTCCATCATGAGAATGGTCCACATGTATTTCGAGTAGTCATCGATTAGCACGAAGACATATCTACTTCCTCCGGCTGTGGGCGGTGTGATCGGACCGCATAGATCTCCATGTACTAAATCAAGAACTTTATTGCACGGTACGAGCTTGCTGCTGGAAACGAGCTTCGTATTTGTTTTCCACGCAGACACGCTGTACATGTCTTCTTCTCTATTTCAAAACGAGGCATACCAATTACCATATCCTTGTCAACCATAAGCTTCATATTTCTCAGAACCACATGTCCTAAGCGTGAGTACCACCTCGATGACTCCTTATGAAGAGCCAACTGCAAACACTTCTTTAACTCCACCTCCATGATGACCTTGTAAATTCGATTGGGTGATCGTTTTGACTTTACAATGAGCTTATTGTCTCGATCATGTAAGAACAACCAGTTTTCTTTCATTCTCACCTCACAACCACCCTCAGTTGCTTGTCCAAGGCTTATAATATTACTCTTGAGCTCTGGAATGTAGTAAACATCTAAAAGAATTTTCTTTTCACCACCACTGGTTATGAATATAATCGAGTCTTTTCCAGTTATATCTATCCGTGAATCGTCCCCAAACCTCACCTTTCTAGTTATATTTCTATCAATCTTTGAGAGTACTCTAGATTACCCGTCATGTGATTGCTGGCTCCATTGTTAAATACCACAGATTATCTCCAGCTGCCATCCTCTCAAGCTTTGTGGGTATCACCTTATGTTCATTGAGATACACAATCTCGTTAACCATCAATTCATCAGCTTCATGTGTAGTATCTGTCTGCGCTTTCATGTGTTTCTTGGAGTTTAAGTAAGCAATCTGGACAATTATGAGCAAAGTGCCCAAGCTTATCACATCTGAAACACACAACACTGGATGCACCTCGATTATAGCCTCCGCCATTATACCCATACCCACCACGTCCTCTTCCTCGATACTCATATCGACCACCTCTGCCTCTGCCTCTAGAGGAGTCGTATCTGTCTTGATAGCCTTGTGGACGCGCTTGTGTGTCATTATTAGCATACATCAATTTATTTTGACTTTGTTCTTCTTGTTTCTCTTCTTCCTCCTCTGAGATTCTCTCTTCGTATGCTTTCAACCGTCCCACAATGTCTTCGAAGCTTGTTTTATTTAGATAAAGAACTTGCTCCAAGGCAGCGATGATGTGTATGTATTTCTCTCTTGGTAGGCTATGAAGAAATTTCTTAACGATCCTCGGTTCTTCTACAGTTTCTTCCACAGCTGCAGACTTTGTTGACAATTCAGAGAGTTTCCCGACAAAACTATCAATGGAGTCGGTGTCTTTCATCTTAAGTCTGTCAAAATCAGCTTTTAAAGTCTGCAAGCGTGCTTCTCGTACACGGTCAGCTCCCATATGCCTCAACTTTATCGATTCCCAAATCTCTTTTTCGGTAGTAAGGTTTCCCACTTGCATCAATAATGATTCCCGTATCGACTGGAACAATATTGCTCTTGCCAAATCATTCTTCTCTCCGATATCTCTTGGATCAATGGCCTCCCAGACTTTATGAACCTTTAACGCCGCATGCATCCTTATTGTCCATACATTATGATTAGTATCATTAAGTTGCGGACACTGAATGGACGACGAGGCACTGTTCTTGTTGCTATTCACTGCAACGATTTCTCCCATGCTCTCTGTGATTCAATATATGCTATGATACCAATTATTGAATCAAAAACTTAACTCAAACTCTAAAACTCTTTACTGATATCTCAATGTCTTAGAAAATTTGCTCAAAAACTAAGACTGTCTCAGCTCATAAGATATGCAAACACCCTTGCATCTTATATATATGAATCACACTTTCCTAAACCCATTAGGAATTACAAAATAAATATTTTCCTATTCTATAATTCAATAGAATTAGGTAACTTGACACCCAAGTTATTTCTAGCTTAACTCAACAGCGTGAAACGATGACACCCAAAAAATAATAAGCAAGAAAAAAAATCTAAGTGGAGCGTCGTTACATAGCTCTCACCGGCGAGTGTCGCTACTGGTCTGTTCTGTGTTTTCATCATCGTTGTATTTATCAGCGTCTTCCACACCAGGGGCGGATCTACGGCCAACGTAGGTGGGGCACGTGCCCCATACTATATTATAATTTTTTTAATTAATTGAGGTTTTATTAATTAATTTTGTTGAGTTTCATACAGATCGTGCCTCATACAATGTTAAAAAAAATAAACTGGTTGATGTTTTTCTTGATTTATTTTTTGAATTGCCTATATATATATATATAGTATTTTATGGTAATAGTTTTGATGTTCTCTGCATTTTCCTACTTCATTTTAAGTTATTTTGTTTTCTTGACCAAAAAAAGTTCTTTTGTTTACTTTTTATTTTCCGCATACGTTTAATTCTTGCTCTAAGAATATCTCACTTTCTTTTCTACTCTTTTTGTAATGTAGTTATTGTGTTCTAGTTTTTTTATAACTGATTATAATTTGTGTTATACATCTGTAGTTTTATTAAAATAACTTTATACAATACTTTTAGTTTTTTATATAACAGAATGCCACAAACAAATTAAAAATTAGACTTAGAAAATATTAAAAAATTGAATTTTTGAATGACAACCATACCCGAACAATATTTCTAGTAAACATACTAACAAATATTTTTCAAAATAAAAATCAAATAATACCTAATTATTATGGGTCTGCAGTCCAACTATTTTGTGCTTATGTTCAAACAACCACTGTTCCATAACCAAATTATAAAATATATTATATAACTAGTAGTTTCAATATTTTGTTATGTTAAAACAATTATTTGTGCCACATACCAAATTATTTTCTTGATCGGCCCCTGTTCCACACACATGTTGATGTGTAGCTAACGTCAATTATTAATATCTTTTAACTCTCTCTTTTTACCTTGTTGCTGATGTATCATTTTTAATCCTTTTATATTTTGTGTTTCACGTCACCAACACTGCATCTAAGAAAAGAACAGACTAAAATAATAAAATTTTATCATATGGTTTACTTTGCACAATTTAGGATACATAATAATAGACTAAAAAAGTAATCACAATGATTTCAATATTTATTTGAGTTTTGAAGTAGTATATTTTTATTACAGTGAATATTTTATAAATAAATTAAATAAAAATAATAAAATATTCAAAGATAATATAGATATAAATGAAGTTAATCACTCTATTAATTTAGAATCATATTTTTAGCTATTGTACAAAAGTCTATGTTGAATTCTAAATTATTAATGTGTTTTTATTTAATATTTTATATTAATCAATCAACAATTATATCTAATAAATAAAACATTAAAACATGATATTCTATTCACGAAAATCTACTTTTTAAAATTTAAAATTATCAAAAGTACGTTATTAAACCCTATAAATATGATTTACATTTTGTTTTTCTATAAATATACAAAAGTGTTTTTAAGAGGAATGAAAAATAGTCAAAATATATTTGATTATTCTATATAACAAATTGTTTAATGAACATAACATGTGACAATTAAAATAAAGTATGTTATTAAACTCAAAATTAATATAATAGATATTGTCAAAAGTACAAGTATATATATATATATATATATATATATTTCTCTATATTTAACACGATTTTGAAGGAAAGACTTTAAAATGATGTTAGAAGATATTGTGGGTTGTGTAACACGTTCTTGCTCGTTTAAAAGATTTAAATTGATGAAAACTAAAGTTTTATGTATATTGGTAGAGAAAAATATGAAAATGATGTTTAAGGACTAGTTTGTATATTTCTGCATATTTTACACTGTTTTGAAACAAGATATTACATTACAAGGGTAGTAGATGATATTGTGGGTTGCATAACACCCTCGTGGTCGGCTAAAAGGGTTAAGCCAAGAAAATGCATTTTGCGAACCTAGGAGAAAGCTTATGAGAGTTCGAATGGTTCATATTGGGATAACATAAGCAGCCAAAGAATTTTAAGTGCGAGTAGGAGATTGGGTTTTGAAAGAGTAAAGAGAAAGGAACTTTTTTTTTATTGCTTTCGATGAAAGGAGATTCAGTACGTGGACCGATGTGTGAAGATTTTCTACCCAGAAAGTGAAAGGTAGATGAGCTTGAAAAAGGACACTATGAATATGTTGTTGATTGTGCGTATCATCCTCTCAGATTTTCCGTTCTGCTAGGAAGTGAATGGGCATGAGAAATGGAAGGTAGTCCCTCTAGATGCGAATAAGTTTTGAAACTCAGAGTTGTCGAACTCTCCACCATTATCACATTGAAGTGATTTATTTCTTTGCCAAACTGAATTTTAAAATAGTTAGCAAAGCGAAGGAATTGGAATATGTTTCATGCTTATATTGCAAAGGGTATACCCATAAGAGGTGGAAATAATGATCAAGAAATAATACATAGTACTTTATCCCACTAACACTAGTTACCGACGAGGTAATCTGCCTGAATAATTTTGAATGTACTTGAGACAGTCGTGTTTGAATGCGAAAAGGAAACTTTTTTTTTGTTTTCCAAACTGACAAGGAGAACACAAAATATTAGAATCATGTTTATTACAAGATGAAACCGAAGAAGCAAACAAATGATTTATAGTTTGGTTGCTGGGGTGAGCCAGCGTTGATGCCAAATGTTGGGAAGCTGCAAAAAGATAAGAATGGTGCTTAGTCGCCATATTTGAAGCAAGAAGAATAGGATAAAGTTATTTTGTGTTGTCATTTCGGAAAATCATCTTATTGGTTTGAAGATTCTTCATAGAAAAACTGAAAGGGTCAAACCCAATAGAACAAGAGTTATCCTTGGTAAACTGATGAATAAAAAATAAGATTTTTTTTTATAAATCTCGTCTACTTCAACGATCTTCTGACCTTATCCAGCTCGAAGACCGTATCACCTCTTCCACCTCGACAACCATCACCTTGTCCAGCTCGACGAACCATCACCTTGTCCACCTCGACAATCATCTCATCTTATCCACCTCGACAACCTCGCCAACCTATGACCGGATGAACTCAAGCTTGGTCTTCCTCCACTAGACGACCTTTATGATTCCAAAAAATCTTTAACTCCACTACCAATTGCCAAAAACGAGCTCTCAATCCCCCAACAACACCATCGTCATCTTGAAGAGCTCTACATACTACCTCGAAAGACGAACCAACCAAGGACAACCTCATGTCAGCAGCCAAGGTGATGACATCCAGCCCTTCTCCACCATGTGTTGCTCTCTGCTCGTCGTCACACTCATCCATCACGTTATCACAATACACCAACAGAAACTCCGGAAGAGGATATCAAAGATGATAATCAACAAACCAGGATTCACACACATATCCATATTGGAGGAGTTATCCACGAACGTTCCGACGTATCAGCAAGACATATCTCTGGAATTTCGTTACGACAACAATTAACTACAAACCAATTAAGATTGTCTTGAACTACCCTAGAAGGGTACGAAACAACATGATATTTCAGAAGCATCATCTTCATATTTTCCTCTTCTCCCAAAGTTGCGTTAGAAGAAGCTTTTGAACTACCACCTTGCAACGCTTTCTACACCACTGGTAGACTTTTCCCACGACCTTGCTTCGGGCCAATCACTTCGTCCGTAGCGATAGAAAAAAAAATTACTTAAAAAAGTTGTATAATCATCCACGATAAAAATCTCTTCATCTTCATGAATAAAATCATCACCCGCCTTAGCCGCGGTCTTGTCGTTTTTGCCACCGGCCGCAATCTCACCATATTCACCAGCCGTAACTTCCCCACCATCGTCTCCGACCCACAGCCATATTCTCTCGGGTAGCATCAGAAATCTCGTCTACCACGGTGGCAACAACATCATCATCCTTGCCATCCACAATAACAACTTCAATGTTTCCTCGGAAATGACATCAAGTTCACACTCCCTCATTCGACGACAAAGTTTCAGAATCTTCGCTAGAAGAACCAAGCGACGATGACGAACTCTCCACGTTTGAACCTTCTAGTGCAGAGTCTTTCGTTGCAATCTCACAGTCAACGCTCGACACCTCGTCTTCACCATCTAAAGGAGCATCTAACCTCACTTCCACGGAGTCCGGTTCATGAATCAACAAATACGGCCCCAACATAGCGACCTCGGCTACCACCGATGACCACAACAAGACAGTCTCTCCACTCAAAAATGAAGTCTTCACATCAAATTTTACATCATCTCCAAAACCGATCGACGGTGATACGGAAGGCACATTCGGTCGCCTCTCTCTACCACAAAAGCCATCATCCTTTCCATCAAAGACAAACCCACTCCATCAACAAGCAAGGTCGCCGGCGTCAGTTCATCGTTACTCTCCCTTAAGCCAGAAACAGAGAGAACTTGAGCCCCCTCTGCGGCACCATTTGCACCACTCGACCCGTCTCCGCAACCAACGAACCCAATGTCATACACCAACGGACATGAATACAGAGCTGGTCGCACCTCTCCTCCAATTAAGATTGCTGGTGGCATCCCCTTACAAACAAAGAAGCTGCCATCTCTAACTCATCTCCACCTTCTCGTCGCATGATCGAACCAGCAAGATCTCCACCATAACACTATTCAAGATATGGTGTTCTCTCTCCACCAGCGAGCAGATGTCCCAACTTCAGCTCGTCTTTGCCCTCCCGCCACAAGCAGAAACCGAAGACCTCACCCACTGACACGACGTCACCCGCGATCGCTAAACGAAGACGTCGCCTTAAGATCTCTTCGTCGCAAATCCGGACCGATGAGCACGATACACCCCACCACGACGATGTCGCCCGCAGTCGCCAGGCCTGGGCCTCCATGACCAGAATCTCCACGACCAGGATCTCCGCGACCAGGACCTCTGCCATCAGAATCTCCCCGACCAGGATCTCCGAGACCAGGATCTCCATGATCATGATATTCGTGACCTGGATCTCCGCGACCGGCAACTCCTCTGGAGTGCTTTTATCCGCGGTCACCAGCTTTGCCTCCACCTCGCGACTAGGACCTCTACGACCATGACCCCCACGACCAGGACCTCCGCGACCAGGACCTCCGTGATCAGGTCTCTCCTCTGGAGCGCTCTTATCCGCAATCACCAACTTTGCTCCACCTCTTGACTAGGACCTCTGCGACCATAACCTCCACGACCAGGATCTCCGCGACCAGGACCTCTGCGACCAGAATCTCCACGACCAGGATCTCTGCGATCAGGTCTCTCCTCGGGAGCGCTCTTATCCGCAGTCACCAGCTTTTCTCCACCTCGCGACTAGGACCTCTGCGACCATGACCCCCGTGACCAGGACCTACGCACCAGAATCTCCACGACCAGGATCTTTGCGACCAGGCCTCTCCTTCGGAGCGCTCTCATCCGTGGTCACCAACTCTACTCCACCTTCGCGACAAGGATATCCGCGACCAGGTCTCTCCTCCGGATTGCTCTCATCCGCGGCCCCACCTCCGAGACAAGGACCTACGCGACAAGGACCTCCACGATCGAGACCTCCACGATCAAGATCTCCACGACCAAGACTCCCCTCAGGAGCATTCTCGCCCACGACCATCGGCTCCAACACACCGAGCAGCGCCGAATCAGCGACCTGCTCCTCCATCTTATCTCATCCATTTTTTTCTCCACACAAAAACTACCACAACCTTATCTTATCTCTTTTCACCACTTTTAAAAAAAATAATAATAAAAAGACCAAAATGAGAGAGAAAGAAGAGAGAGGGAATACCTTTCTTTTACGTTGGAGACAAGGAGACCAAAACTGTATCATCAAAACACTTATATAAAGAAATAAAGACGTAACATATTATTTTTGACCGGTCTGATTTTATCTCAGAAACACATAAATTCACCAGAATCTGACACTTGGCAAACTTAGGGGGGGGGGGTATTGTTGGAGATAGGCCTAGCACAAAAGCCCATTAATTGCTAGGTCCAAAATCAGACCTGGCCCATTAACCAAATGATGATTATGCTAAAAGACAAGAATGTACTTTTGATATAAAAGGAGGTGTCAGATTCATTCGAAGAGACATACCAGAAAAGGCCAAGAGAATTACCACCAGAAGTCTGAAACAACCAGAGAATTACCATTCCGGACGAGCTCACCTTCGATTACCATAGAATTACCACCAGAAGTCCGAAACAACCTCTCCTATCTAGGACGAGCTCGTTTCCGACGACCGGAAAACTTGTAAAGAGAATTCATTTAGACGATCTCTTTAAGTTCTTGTAATTTCCGAGCTTATTCATTCTTGACTATCAATATGAAATTCTCTGAACCTTCTATCTTTATTATCACATTACATTATCAACCGAATATGGATTCAATAGCAACGATGATGTTGTTCTGATGTTATATTTAAAAACAGACTTAAGATTACCTGCCATGTTTGAGAGGTGAGCGGTGGCTCCTAAATCCATGTACCACATAATATAATGGATCGAATGAGATTCATTGTATTGAATGCAGATGTGAAATCCGCCATTGGCTCATACTTCTACTTTACAGTAGTGATGAGTCATTGCTAAATCCATGTACCACAAATAATATGATGGATCAAATGCAGATTACTTGTTATTTTTTTTGTGGCCTCGGACCTAGCAATCCTGCCTGAGGGAAAGGCGTTTTTGGTAACTGCATCCAAGGATTGGATCCATTCGTCCAGTAGGGAACACTCCATTGATTAAATTGAGGTCCGCGTCTGGTTGTTGTTGTTCTTGCCACGTCCACGAGAAACCACCTCTGCCACGTCCTCTGTTTTTTTCGAAGTGCTGATGTTGGTGATTGCTTTGTTACGGAGTCGATCGATATGTAGTAGAGACAGCAACATTCAACCCCTTGCTCGAGAGGAGGAGTCCTCATCTGATCTCTTTCCTTTTTCCCAAGCAATCTTCTTCCAAGATCAACTTAGATCGAGCCTCACCAAATGTTGGAAAAGGGGTGCAATGATTTATGAAGTTTATTATGTTGTCATATTTTCCATTTAGGGAACCTCCTTGTTGTTACGGAAAGAAGTTTTGAATTCTTAACCCATATCTCCCTCGATGTGCCACTGGTTTTGAAGGTACTCCGAAAGAGATTCTTTGAGAGTGTGTCATAAATCCAAAAGTTTCCCAAGAACATCTCTCTTTTTTCTCCATGAAACCATCACTGTCATCTATGGTAAGAGTGTTCAATCTAAGTGGCCTGAGACGTGGAAGCTTTTGACAGTGAGTCATGAATAGTTATCTCCATGCGTCGTAATTTCCATCATCAATGTCCAAGAGGAAGGGGACATGGATTTGATGTTGGTGACGCCTTAGGCACTTTCCAGTTGAGCAGCATGAACTGGTTGAGCAACCATAAATCGAACTCGAGGATGAGATTTGAGAAAGTGGAAAAAGAGAGATAGAAGGAAGAGAAGGCATGGAAATAGCGTTGAAGAGGTTAAAGAATGTGAACTCTGTGATACCACGAAGTAGATATGTTTCCTTGAAGTATTCTTGTATTCATTTGTCAATATATATAATACAATGAGTTGAGATATCTTAGGGATTCTATACAAAACTGTTAAGAATATATAAAAGAATATTTCCTAGAGTATCTAAACGATAGTTATATTTAATAAAATCTAGATTGGTTAACACAAAAGATATAAGTGTTTATTTACTATTTAATGAATATTTTGGTCATTTTGATTATTGTGTGATTTATATATGTAAAAATCTTTTTAGGATCATCTTAAAAAAACTCTCCATGTTATATTTTTGGCTTCAAAATATTCATGCATGGCTAAATCTCAAAGTTATTATTACAAACTAGGGCTGGAAAAATAAACCAAACCCAAAAATCCGATCTGATAAAAATGACTCGAACCGAACCAAACTCGACATAAGTACGAATGAATCTTGTTTATGGTATTTTGGGTTATGGGTTTTACCCGAACCAAACCCGAACTTAGATAGACATCCGAAAAAGGCGAAACTTCAAAAATTCCAATAAAAATTGTACCATACCAAATTTCAATTTATAAAATGTATCCAAAGCACACTAAGATATTATTGATTACCTAAGAATGTATTTATTGAAAGCTTTCCACCCTAGATTGGATCTTAGTCACTTGAAATCAAATGCTTAATGCCCTGACTCCTACTTGTTCTTTATTTGATCGAAAACTTAGTTTTTTACTTGCTAGATACTTGTTACTTTTTGGAAAATCTTTAAAAATACATGAACTAGTTTTCATTTGCTAATAAAATATACGAACTATTTTTAACTCCCGTTTAATACACGAACTAATTTGTGTTGCATATTAAATACACAACTTTCAAAAATTCGCAAATTTTACACATTTAAACGGCTTCAACTACATTTAACAGAAATTATGATTGCGTTATTGTTTAACTAAACACATGTTTAGCTTGCATAAAAAAAATTCCTTAAAAACACGAACTAATTTTTTATTGCCAGTAAATACACTAACTATTTTGGATCCATGTTTAATACACGAACTAATTATTGTTTTCCCATTAAATACACAAACTTTTAAATTTACACATTTTACACATCGATTTAGACGACATCAACTATGTTTAACAGAAGATGATGTGGTGAACTGTGAAATACACACTCACTCTCAGTCAAAACCTCTCAAATTGATTGAACCCTAATTCAAGTTAGTTTCAAATTTGAGTTTGACACCATAATATGTTCCGACCTCTTTATTCTACCAATTTTTTTTTCTTCACTTTAATTTCCATTTATTATCGTTTCGAAGTGAAGTAGATTTTAAGCAGTTGTTTGTCTTTTTTCACGACATGGAAATCGACTTTACTTCGAACACAATATAAAAGTAAACTAAAATGAAGAAGAAAAAAGAATAAAATTTGAAAAAAAGGTTAGAACAAATTATGGTGTCAAACTCGAATTGGAACAAATTTGAATTAGGGTTCAATCAATTTGAGATTTTTTGACTGAGAGTGAGCGTGTTTTTTCACAGTTTAACCATATCATACTTCTATTAAACATAGTTGAAGTCGTCTAAATCAATGTGTAAATGTGCAAATTTAAAAGTTTGTCTATTTAATTGCGAAAAAAATTAGTTCATGTATTTTTTAAGGAATTTTTATTTAAGTTAAACACGTGTTTTGTTAAACAATAATGCCGTTACCCATTTCCGCTTAAATGTAGTTAACGCCGTCTAAAAATGTGTAAAATCTACGAATTTCAAAAGTTTGGTGTATTTAATAGGCAACATAAATTAGTTTGTGTATTAAACGGAGATCCAAAATATTTTTAATGTATTTTATTAGGCAAATGAAATTGGTCTGTGTATTTTTAAGGATTTTTCCCTTACTTGTTCACATCACTACCATGATTGCATTTAGATTAAGTATTTAGTTAGATTCTCATTGCTTGGAACAACTTATATTTGATTGACATTCTTTATACTAACTAGAGATTAATCCGCGCTACGCGCAGAACTATTTGATTTTTTCAAATGTTAACTATATAAATATTCTTATATTTTATATTTACTTATTATTTATTTTTATTATATTATATATTTATTTATTCATTCTATTTTTTGTTTTTATATCAAATGGTAATACTATAATAGATGTTTAATGTAATATTTATATTTCTTCTATTGTATATTTACTATACATTTTTCGAGATAGATGCTTAATGTAATTTTTTTATTTGTTAATATTGTATATTTATTTTTCTTCTATTGAATACTTACTTATTATAATATTATGATAGATGCTTAATGTAATATTTCTATTTTATTATATTTTTATTTATTTATTATATTGTATATTTACTTATTCTAATTTTCTTTACTTTTATGTTAAATGATAATATTACGATAGATGTTAATGTAACATTTCCTATTTTTTATTTTGTATATTACTTATTATTTATTTATATTTTATATTTAATTATTCTAATATTATGATAGATGTTTAATGAAATATTTATATTTCTTATGTTGTTTGTTTACTGATTATTTACTTTACTATATATTTTTCAGATAGATGTTTAATTTAGTTTTTATCATTTTCTTATAATGTATATTTACTTATTTTTTATTTTCTATATTAAATATTTACTTATTCTAATTTTCTACTTTTATATCAAATGATAACATTATGATAAATGTTTATTGTAGTATTTATATTTCTTAAATTGTATATTTACTTATTATTTATTTTTATATTGTATATGTACTTATAAAAATATTTAGAAATGATAAACGTAAAAGAATACATTTTTAAAATATATGTTTAAATTAGTTTTCATTTATTATATTTTATATTTACTTATTTCTAATTTTTCTTGATTTATATATATGATAATATTACGATAGATGTTTAATGTAATATTTTTATTTATTATATTTTATATTTACTTATTATGTATTTTAATATACATTTTTTGATAAATATTTAATATATTTTTCTATTTCTTATATTGTATATTTACTTATTATTTTTTATATTATATATTTACTTATTTTAGTATTATGATAGATGTTTTATATAATATTTCTATTTATTATATTATAAATTAATATATTATAGTTTTAGGATGTTTTAGGTAATATATATATATATATATTTATATATAATATGTTGTATATTTACTTATTTTACTATACATTTTATTTATTTACTTATTTTACTATACATGCCTTTATTTATTTACGTATTTTAATATTACAATAGATGTTTGATGTAATATTTCTATTTATTATATTGTATGTTTGATGTAATATTTCATTCATATTTTTTTCATATATTATTTATTTGGTTTATTATAATATTACAATAGATGTTTAATGTAATATTTTTATTTTTTATATCATATATTTCCTGATTATTTATTTTTCTTATGTAATATATTTAGTTTATTATATTTTATATTTAATTATTTTTATTTTTCTTATATTGTATATTTATTTATTCTAATTTTTTATTTATATTTCTATTTCTATTCTTATATTGTATATTAATCAATATTTATTTTATTCGATAGTATATTTTATTATTATTTAATTTATTATAATAAATGATAATATTATGATAGGTATTTAATGTAATATATCTATTTCTAAATTTTATATTTACTTCTTGTTTATTTTTTATATTATAAATTTATTTTATGTAATACTTCTATTCTTTATTATTAATATAGATATTAATGTAATATTTCTATTTCTGGGTATATTTACTTATTCTTTATTTATTTTTATATTATAAATTTATTTATGTAATATTTCTATTTCTGAATATATTTATTTATTCTTTATTTATTATTATAGATGTTTAATGTAATATTTATATTTCTGTATATATACTTACTTAATTTTTTATTTATTTATTATATTATAAATTTATTTATCATTTATTTTTTAATGTCACGTGGCATTTTCTGGAAGAAAGATTTTACGCTGATGTGTACGTTTTATGGAGCCTCAAAACCTCCATTTATTAGTATAGATTTGTTTACTAGGAATGTGAAAAGTCTTTATCAATAAGTTTATTTTCATTATTACATTATTAAGTATTTTTCGGGTTTAGTTAAGTATAAATTTGTGTTTTAGGACCAAAAATCCGATTAATATACGAAACCCAAAATTATAGCGGGTTCAACCGGTTTTTGGGCATGTTACTAAACCAAACCGAACCCGACTAAACAAGAACCAAATCTGAATTGAACTTTTATAATATCTGAATGAGACTGAATTTCGTAAACCCGAAAACCTAAAAACCTGATTGAACCCGAACCGAACCTCGATTAGGATCTAGAATGCTCAGCCCTGTTACAAACTAGCAAGGTTAACATGAATTCATGATGTGTGCATGTGTACTAAGGGCGTGACTGGTTTTCCCGTTACCACCCGCAACGCAGCTTTTGCGGTTGGTAGCTCTTGTTGGCGTTTTGCAACAATCATACAAAACGCTATAAATCGCTATAAAACTGCTATCAACCTCTAAAATTCAAAATCTAGTTCTAGCTAGCGTTTGCGGTTTGCGGGAGGTAAATCAAAAAATATATTAAAAATATTCAATTAAAATTTTAAATTGAAATAATAGAAATACCATATATATTATATTTTAATTTATATTATAAAAATCTAAATAAAAATATTTCTATATTTAATAAAAAATATTTATAATTTACAAATGTAATTTTATATTTATTATAATAATATGTTTTCAATATTTGTATAATTATATAAAATATAAATATTATTCATTTATATTTAACCAGTGTTGTATTTGATAGCTAACACAGTCATAACTATCCCGCAAACGCAACAATTTTAAACCGCTTTACCTGTCATCCAAATTTCTTAATAACGTATATAAACGCAACCATCCACAAACGCCCTTACCCGCAGCCGCAGCCGCAACCGTTGCGGTTACACCAGTCAGCCCCTAACACTTGGCGTGTCGACAGAAGCATTTTCTATTGCCAAATTTTCTCAAATAATATCTAAAGTAAATAATACTATCGATGAGTGCTTTAAAGCATTTATTTTAAGAAAAATTGCTAAGAATAACATAAGTTAAGTACCACTTGCAAAAATATACACTATCAAACATATATTAACATTTTGGTTTACATTTGAGTGATTATTGTTAAGTTTTAGTGTTAAAGGAGTGAGGTTGATTTTTTTTAATTTTTTTATAAAAATTTATAAAAATTAATTAATTCTATTTCATCAAAAAGTTAAGGTATTTTTTAAAATAGTTATTCATTAAAGGTAAATTTTCAAAATTGATATCAAACTTATGGTAGAAATAAAATTTCCCATTTATTTAGCTTTTCAAAATCAACAAAACATACATGTCTCTTTTATCATAATAAAATAATAATTATAAAAGCAATGTTGATTTTAGAATGATTAAAAGTTCATTACACCAATAAAAATAATGTTCGTTCAAGTTCTATAATTTATTTTAATTTTTTCTTGGTCAAGTGTATTTTTTAAAATTAAGAACATCGATTTAGTTAATAAGTAAAAACAATTCAAAAGGAGAAAGTATCAAATTTTAAATTTATAATAGAAATTAAAATGTTAAAAATTATTTATTATCACAATCAATATACAGAATAAAAATAAATATTGGAGAAATTTTTTCAAAAATGATCTAAAATTTTATTTTTAAATGCAAAAGTGTATCCTAACTTTAATCAAATGCAAAAGTAACTCAAAAGGATAGTGAACTTACCAATAGCTCCTTATGATCAAACAAAAAAACCTCTTTTGACTTTAACATTATAAATAGATCTTAAAAATAATTTAGAATTTTTATAAAATATATTCATACAAAGAAAATTTAATTTATGTAATTGTTTTTAAATGAGAGAAATTTAGATATAGTAAATTGAATTGTTTTCATTATATATAGTGAATGTAGATTGAGTTAGAATATCTGGTTTAGGTTTTGATAAGATATGTATAATATTGTTTGTATTCTTAGGGTTGATTTTGGTATCTTAACTTAAAACATTGACCTATCTGTGTTTATTTTGTGTATATTTAAACAATTAAAAATTGATTTTAAGTTTAATAAAGTGTTGTTGCTATTTAGTTAGTTATATGATTATATGTTTAGATGAATCATTGGAAAGTTTTCTAACAAAATAATGCAAGTAAGTCCTCTCGGCCAATAGTAAATTTAGACTTCCTGAAAAGACTTACATGAAAATATTTAACCTAATTAAATTTTTGTCTCTTTATATACAGAAATTTACACATTATCTTTTTTCTTATCTCAAATAACTGCAATAATAATGTAATGTTTCTCACTCTAAAACTCTCTAGTCTCTCTCTAATTTATTAAACTTGATATCACCAAACCTAATATCAATTTCTCATTTTTTTCTTTTTTCTTTCTTACTAATTTATCTTGTTTTTATAGATTTTTCATTACATGGTTTTCGTCTTTCACTCATTAAGGTAAATATATAAATTTTGGATATGTATATTTGTGTGTTTTATATGTTAGATTATAAAAAGTTGTAGATTCAACATAAGTAATTGTTTTATTTCTTATTTAAGCATAAAAAATTATTTTTGAAACTTTTATTTGTTTGATGTCATTTAGACGTTTTGGGATATGAAGGTTTTTTAGATCTGAGTCGAACTTTAGAAGACTTCTGATAAGAATTCTCGGAAAACTTCTTAGGAAGTCTTCTAATGCATTTGTGCTATAATTCTGAACCGAAATATCTCACCTAATTGGAATTTTATCTTCGTATATAATGAAAATTACACAATTTATCTCTTCTTCTCGAAATGACTGCAACAAAAATCTAATCTTCTCGCTCTAAAACTCTTCAAACTCTCCTAATCTTTTTGAAATTTAAAACAAAAACTTTATATCAATTTCTCGTCTTTTATTATGTCGTTCTCACTAAATTCTCTTATTTTTGTGCAGGTTTTCACTACATGTTTCTCATATTTCACTATTTAAAGGTAATATATCTATAAATTTTGATATTATTTTTGTGTGTTTTATTATATTAGATTCTTAAAGAAGTTGTTAGATTCACATAATATGACTGTTTTAATTCGATATTTAAGCATACAATGTTTGACATTATTGATATTGCATTGAAATATACATAAAAAGAAATATTTTAACCATTCTACCACTCTAGCAAAATAAAACAACACAAAAAACTTATGTATCAAATTTTAGCAAAACTAAAGAAGAAGACTTCTAAAAAAATCTTGTCAAATTCATAAAGATCAAAACAATACATAAGTTTCACTAGAAGAATTCGAAAAACTTCACTAGAAATCTTCTGGCAAAATCTTCCTTTAACATTATTAACACATAAGAATTCTTACAAATAATTCGTAAAAATAAGAATCAAGAAACAAGTATAAGTCTCTCTTAGAAGACTTTTCCAGCAAGTCTTCTCTGCATAAGGCTTTTTGGAAGACTTCTCATAGAAGACTTCATGGAGAATTCTCTGAAACTAACGCGCAATGAAGCGAAAAATTTAAGAAGGAAATGTACAATTTAACGCGGAAATAGAAAATTTAATCAGAAAACTTAATTTTAAGTGTAATTAAAATTTTAAATCTCTATGAAAGTTAAAAAAGTATATCTATGATCTAAGAACACACATTAAACCACATGACGCTGATATTCTTGAATTGCTAACAATTTTGAAGTTAAAAACATATCTTGAAGCTTACTTAACACTCTTGAACATACCATTTTTCAAAAACTAACTAGTAAAATATCACATACAGTGAGAGAGCATTAACTTAGAAACATTAATAAACATGAATGGTTTGTACCTCATAATTATCACCAAATTTAAATTATGAATTTCATTCAAGACACCCAATATGACTAATTTTAATGAATTAATAAGAGAATATTAAAAAGTCTTTTTAATTTACAGAAAATGAAAGTTTATTAAACTTTAGCGCGAAAAGACTTCCACAAAAGTCTTCTTGAGACTTCCACAGAAATCTTCCATCTCATTTTTGCATTGCAAATTATAAAGGAAGACTTCTAGAGAAGCCTACTCTACAACAATTGGAAGTCTTTCTCTGTAAATATTTGTTTAATTTGTATTTCAAAAAGTCTTGAAATACCAGAGAATACTTCACTAAGAAATCTTTCTCGAATAAACATGTATTAGTTTTTGCAATTGACTGAGGATTGTGTCAGAAATTATACTTACTACAGATTCTGCGATGTCTTTCGAGCAAAAGATCTTCCATAGAAGTCTTCTTAACTGTTAAATGAGTATGCTTCATGGTCTGTGGAAGTCTGCGTACGCTTACTTACTGAAATTGATCCATATTTCGACTTTTTCAAAGATGGCTTATGTAGAAGTCTTCTCGCAGAAGACTTCCGTAGAAGTCTTCTTCATCACAAAGGTTTGAATAAAACAGAATTCCAGAATAAAAATCAATAAGACATCCAGAGAGTCTTGCGCCGAAAACTTCCTTGGAATTCTTACTAATTAAATATTAAATGTTTACTTTTAATATGTCAAATGCAAAACTAACTTACGTAGAATTCTACACACAATGAGCAGACTTCATGTAACAGTTGGAAAGACTTCCCTAGAAGTGACGGAAGACTTCTTGAGAAGTCTTCTATAGAAATTCGGTCAATTGCAACTAACATGTTTTGTCCGAAAAGACTTCCACGGAGTCTACTTATTTTTGTTAACAAAGAAAATTTAGAAGACTTCTAGAGAAATCTTCTCTAAAATATACATAGAAAGTCAATTGCAAAAACTAATCTATGCATTGGCTAGAAGCCTTTTTGGTGGAGAAGACTTCCAAGGAAGTCTTTTCGTGAAACATATCTGAAAAAAAAAATCAAAGATCATTCTTAGATCCGATGAGGTTCATGTTTAGTTTCTCCAAGCACACATAACTTCTTAATGAAAGTTACCCACTCGTTCTTGATCGAAAATCATGAACTTTAGCAACTGTAATAAGCTTATAAATTTTGATAATAGTTGGGATTTTGGGATGAAATAAGAGAGGAAATGAAATGGAAATGGTTTATGTGTAAGAAATAGAATATGGAGATGTGGATGTTGATTTTAGGTGCATTTACAACTTGAAATTGATTGTTTTTATGGTGTTGGTGTATTGATGACATTGCAATGCTGTAAATAAAAGAAGAAAATGAGAATGAACTGAGTAAAAATAAGTATTTTTGAAAAAATATAATGGTATTTTTGGGAATAGTTTGAACTTCTAGGGTGAATAGAGCAAATGAAAGTTCCAAAAAATTATGGGTTAGTTTTGCATTTGACTTTTTTTGTTTTGAGTCACTTTTTCAAAACGCCCATAAATATTTGATTCAATATGCTTTTTTCAAGTTGATTCATCAAACCTCGGCCAAAAATATAAAGTTGCAAATTGAATTCTTTATGTTGGAAACTTTTTAACATTATAAATAATGGATTCATATGCAAAATGAGTTTTATTTGAATAAGGAATAAATGTTCAATGTATGTGATTTGAGAAACTTGTACAAAGTAGGAAATGCACACATTGAATATTTGATGGATTTGGATTTTGATTTGTTAGTCGAACTTCATGTTCATTAACTTAATCTTATAAACTAACTATATGTTTATATTTATATTGATAAATATAATAATTTCAAGAAACTGAAATTATGATAATATTTTACTCTTTAATTTATTGGTTAAAATGTGAAATAAATTCATATAATAACTGACAAGAATTGAAGTTTTCATTAGTGCACCATGGAGGTTTCATTTCTGTGTTGAAAACGAAACTTGTGTTTCTCATTATTTCTATAAAAAGACTTGTTAGCATATAGAAAACATACATTAACAACACAAAATTACTCTCTTGGACTTGAATATTTGTTAGATTTTTTCTTTGAATCCTAGAGTACAACAGAAAACTATGTTAGAAATTTTTTGTTCTTAGTGATGGGAGACAGAAAACATATGCAGTGTTTCCTGTGAATTTAAATGCTATGAAATCGTCACACTACGGGCTTTTCAATATTTAAAGAAAGAGATAATCTCTCATCTCTGCAATTCTTCTTTATTCATTTTTTTTGGTATTGTAATTTGATTTATGTTCTTATTATTTTTAAAAATATTAGTTTTCCCCATTGTAGTAAAATAAGTTTCTTACACTCTTAAAGCATTCCTATTCTTGAACATATTTATTGGGATTTCTGGTCAATTAACTATAGCTACGCCAAACCCCATCTTAATTCATAGGCTTTAACCCATTCCTCTTTATGATATAAAAATTTGATCTCATGATAAATCTTAATAAATGATCCTAGGTTGTCATTATAATGAACATAATTTCTTGAGATGGGTCCAACTAATATCAACTGTCTAATGGTTTTTAGCATCTTTTTTGAGATAAAATTAACCATTGTACTCAAACTCAATGCATGACACTGTTTTTTTTTCATATTTGTGTCACTAAGTTCATTTGGCCTCTTGCCAACGATTTTATAAGGTAAAGCAAAGCTTCCTCCATGTTTTCTTAGATAAATTAAAACATGTATATTTGCTTTCAACATCTCTTAAAATTTAGAAAGATTGATCTACAACTCTTTTAGATTTAAATGAATAAAAACAGTTTTGAAAATTATTATAATTTCTAAAAATGTAGTTCATTCTCAGAAATTCACATTTTACATAAAACTATTTTCATAGTTCTCTCAAGTTTATTTATAAATCCAACTTGCATGCTTTGGATTTCATTACTAGATATTCTTTGTTGCATCAAAAACCAAAATTCTTTTTGATTTATTTTCAGCAATATTGAATTTAGAAACTACAAAATACATGTTAGTTTTAGTTACTTAGGTATGAGATTTCTCATCATTTTTGCATTGTAATTTTTTTTACAAACTTGTGTTAAGTATTGACGAAATATAAATGTTTTGATCAATATCAACAAATATTTTTTTTCCTATGACAAATTAATTCATGTGGTAAACCTCTCTCAAACTTAATTTTGGACGTCGATTCACGAATCCAATTTTATCCATATCATTTGATCTCTTAAAGATCGAGATGTTTGTTTATAACCATGGTATAACCATAGTTGAAACTTTTTATCATTTTTCTTCTTTCATGTTTATCCATGTGCTTAATAATATAATTAAGTTACACCCACTGAGAGAAAATTTGTAACAATAAAACAAAAACGTGAGGCATTCTTGATAATTAATATAATAATTATCTTCTTCCAATTCAAATTACTAACATGTTTGACAATTGAACTTTTCATTTAATAACTTTATAACAATTTAACAATGTTATGAATGCTCCAAATGGTAACAATAGATTGAGTTGGCGCGGGACACACAGATTGGATATTTTAGTAGGGTTTAACTGCGGTTTGCTTAGAAGAAACGTATATTGCGGAATAATTGCGGTTCGTCTATAATAAGCGGTTCAAAAAAAAATATGAATGATGACATATGTAATCGACACTGTAACTGTGGGATACATAAACTATATTTATATTTACAAACTAAAAAATTTAAATGGTATAATTATAATTTTATATGTATATATATATATTACCTTTTAAAAATAAATATATTATATATCTGAAATATGAATTTAATATTAATTATTGAAATTTTATAGCCAATATTTTTTAAAAAATTAGAATTATGCTACTTATATTTAAGCAAATTAATTTAATTTTTTTCTAAAAATAAAAAATGTAAAAATCAATATCAAAATTTTATTATTGAATTTTTATTAAGTAATTTTATAAATAATATAACAAACGATAATATCGGACAGTTCAATTGCGATTTACATAAACACAAACTATACATGCTTAGCATGGTTAGTGTGAAATAAATAGTGCGAAACAAGATTTTAATAGTATAATCTTTTGCAAAGAATGGGTCATTTGTTAACTGTATAAATTTTTCAGATTAATTTGGAAATTTAATATATATATTAAAAGATTTCCCCATAAACCACAATATTCTGCTGACATTTTGACCACCCCATGCGTTCCAGTTTAACATGACAGAAAGTATAATTTTGATTTATTTATTGTTTTATTTTTCACTTTAAAACAACAAATGATGTGAATGGTGACATAGCTTCACGAACCGCACTGTCCAGCTATATAACGCCTTAAACATTCATACCCGAAATCTACATTAGCTTTATGGAACGCATAGAGTCATAAATATTTAAAGTTATAAACTGAAACAGCAATTAACTTACGGGGATTAACAAAAAAATTCATGCAACTTAAGCAAACAAGATTGACGCAAGGTCAATACACCAATATCCAAGACCGAGAAAAAAAACAAAGTTGCAACTAGGCCTGGGACTTCGGTGTACCATTCGGTTTCGGTTCGGTTGAATCGGTTGTTCGGACTATCGGTTTACAGAGCACAAGTACCAATTGGTATTTTCTATAATGAATAATGATTTCGGTTTGGAATCAATCGGTTTCGGATCGGTGCGGTTGAAGGAAACAAAATCCACTACCAACCGATAACACTACGGTTCCGGTGTGGTTTCGGTTTTTAACAACCATAGTCAATTAAAAATAACCAAACAAACCGAAATATACCAAACTTAACCAAACATCCGAAATTTCCATTGAAACAAACAAGTTATCTCAGTCTGAAACACAAGTTTTAAACACAACAGCAAAAGAAAATTTGTGTCTAAACTTAAAACCAACATTCAAACCAAGAACAAGTCTTCAAATTGCAAAAAAAAAAAAAAAAAACTTGAAACCGAGATTAAAAAGATAGCCATGATCTTCTTAACACATCACAAAGCCTTTGTCTTTTACTCTTCTTCTGCAACCGGAACTCTGTTTGCTTCATACTCTGGTTCATACAAAGTCAAAACTCAAAATCAATTACTAAAACTAAACATTCATGTTATAAGTAAAGAAGATGAGGTGTGTAAGAATTTACCTCTTTCAAGGTCATCTAGTATCTCAGGATTTGGATCCACTCTTGACTCCATTTTTATGTCTTGCTTCATCCACTGCTCTGTGCACATCAAAACCTCCACCATATAATGCGTCAAACAGCTCCTGTGAGGTTCTAGAAGCCGACCGGATGTACTAAAGGCACTCTCTGAAGCAACTGACGAGACTTGTATAGCTAGAACATCCCGAGCAATCTCAGACAAGATAGGAAACTTAGCTGAGTTCTTTCTCCACCATGAGAGCACATCAAACTCCATTCCAACCATCAAGTCAGGCTGTTCCACAGACTCCTTAAGGTATGTTTCCAGCTCATCCTTCTTTTCTCTAACCCCTATTTCGCTTAACTTCTGCTTGTATCTAACATCCATCCTCTTGTAACCCACAAAGTCATCCACGACCTCCATCCTTACAATGGTTTGGTTTCTCGGCTGAGTAGATTGGTCAGACTGAGATGATTGGTCACTTGGATCAACCCCGGGTCCATGTCGTGAACTGTACTCTTTGAACAAGCTCCTCAAGAGACACATCAAGGACTCATACATCTTCTTGTAGTCAACTGTATCCAGCCCATACAACTCTTCGAAACAGAGCTTTGCAAGCTCCAACTTATTGCTGGGGTCGAAGACAGTGGCGACAATTAACATCATGTTAATATTCTTCATCCCATTCCAATACTTCTCAAACTTCTTCAGCATCTCTGTGGCTATAGACTTCATATCAGAATCAGAGCTTCTGGAGAGACCTATCAGATTTGTCGCAATGGTTACAATCTCACCGTAGCACTTACGGGAATTGAGTGAAGTTGATGCCGAGACCACCAGTGTCGAGTTGTAGAAGATGACCAGAAAGCGACACAGCTTCTCAATAGCATTCCAATCCCTTAGCTGAGGAGGTCCTACCCTCTTTTCTCCATTTTCCATCTCGCTAAAATGATCATTGTACAGCTTGTCTTCTACTTCCATCATACTGAAAGCCACCTTGAACTTCAGAGCTGTCGACAACATTAGGTAGGTAGAATTCCATCTTGTCTTGACATCCAAAGGTAGACTCCCCCTTGTGATCTTACCAGAGTCCACTTTCAACTCAAAAGAGCTCAACCTGTTAGCATGCGATCTAACATAGGAGACAGAATTGCGTATAGCAACTACATTTTCATCTATTTCAGCCATTCCATCCTTAACTATCAGATTAATTATATGGGCACTACATCTCAGGTGTAAAAACTCCCCATCTAATACAAAAGCCTGATCTGAACCAAGGACAAAACTACTCTGAAACTTCCTCAAAGCTGAACTATTGGCAGTAGCATTATCGACAGTTATGCAGAACACATTTATGATTCCCCATTCAGACAAGCACTCTAGTAAGACATTGGCAATAGTCTGACCTTTGTGATCCGTGATGTGTTTGAACCCAATGATCAGCTTCTTTAACTGCCATAAAGGGTCAATGTAGTGCACTGTGATGACCATATAGCTCGCACCTGTATACATTGTTCAATAAAAAAACCATGATCAGCTTTCTAAAATTGCTAATATGTATAAAGGAATTGAGAGATGTAAAAAATATAAAATTTACCAGTTTTTTGAGAGACCCGAATATCTATTGTCAAAGACACTCTTTGATTGCTTCTCAAGAACCATTTCTTGAGTGCATCCTTCTTTTCCACATACATCTTGTTAATGTCTTTTCTCGCAGTCTTTCTTGTATGAGGAGTGTACCCAAAGTTTATATAACGCCCCGACCGCCCACGGCTAATGGGCCACCCACGCCCGCTCTCTCGGCCCGTGGGCCCCATCCCGTTTTAACGGCCGGTGCATTAATTTTTCAAGGCTCGAAATCATTGTTTACTGACCTTGCAATCACCACCCGACCTTTCCCCGTGTTTTGGCCTCACTCGCACGGTATCGCGAATCACTTCCTGATAGGTCACCCATCCTTTCACTACTCCAGCATAAGCACACTTAACCCTGGAGTTCTAAACGGATGTGTGACGGAAAAGGTAAGTGCACTTTGGTTACATAGGTAGCCAAATCAATTATCTTAAGCCTTTTTCACATATCACAACTCGGGATGTTACAATTCACCCCCTCTCAAAGAACGCAACGCCCTCGTTGCACCCCACGACAGGTCTCAAGACGCCTCTCGGGTCAGAACCGAGATAGCTAACCTGGCTCTGATACCACTTATAACTCCCCGACCGCCCACGGCTAATGGGCCACCCACGCCCGCTCTCTCGGCCCGTGGGCCCCATCCCGTTTCAACGGCCGGTGCATTAATTTTTCAAGGCTCGAAATCATTGTTTACTGTATCCCCGTGTTTTGGCCTCACTCGCACGGTATCGCGAATCACTTTCCGATATGTCACCCATCCTTTCACTACTCCAGCATAAGCACGCTTAACCCTGGAGTTCTAAACGGATGTGTGACGAAAAAGGTAAGTGCACTTTGGTGACATAGGTAGCCAAATCAATTATCTTAAGCCTTTTTCACATATCACAACTCGGGATGTTACTGTTTACCTACAATCATTCAAAAGAATACATTAGTTACAACTAAACATGATACTTGAAGATTATCATAAGTTTAAGAACATTAAATAAACATTACTAACCTTCTTACAGAATTGTTTCCATGCTATGCTTTCAACGAATGATAACGGCAATTCTCCTAAGACAACCATCTGATTTGTGGCTTCTCTCAACTGACCTTCAGTCAACTTAGCCTTCTTAAGTCTCCCTTCCTCACCAATGTTTGCTTGCTGATCTTTTTGTCCAGCCAACCAAGCAAGATGGCTCTTACATTTCTCAAGATGGCTCCTTAGATTGGACGTCCCTGAGGTTGTGAGACACGAAAATGTGTTCTGACAGTAGTTGCAAACACACTTGTTTCTGTCTTCTGTAGTCCTTGTGTAGCTTAACCAAACGTCGGATCTTGGAGGGAGAATACGCTTCACTTTGCTTGTGGCTCCACTAGCTCTCTCTGACTCTTTCCTTGTCTCAGTACTATTGGGATCTTGAACGTTTCCAGCATCATCTTTGTTTCTGGTATCTCGGCCAAGTGATGATGTTGAGTCCATCTGAAAACAAAAAAAAAATTAACATCAAAACGTTAGACTTGCAAAACATAACATCACCTCTGATCATAACCGATTCGATTTAACATTTAAATCATAACGACATAACCTATTCGATTCAACTTAAAAAAAAAATAAGAACACAAAGAAGAACTGGAGAAACAGAAAGAAAGATAACCTCTGATTGGATTCTCGATTGCTTGTGTGAAGAAGAAGAAGATGGAGATGGTGAGACATTTATAGAGGCCAGTTTGAGATTCTTAATGACGATGTCGATGATCGATAACCGAAGAGGCTTTTCTGGAACTAGGGTTTGTAAATCACGCCTCACGCGTGAAAGAGAAGAGACGGATGAGTTTCTTCTTATATCGGTATAAATGAATGTATGTATATGTAAGAGAAATATATAAATGATCGGTATGTTTCGGTTACCTTGTCTTGATCTCGGTTTGAAACCGGACCGGACCATAGCCGAAATATATGGGCTTTAAAGTCCAATCGGTATTTTCTTTGGGTCCGCTACCGATCCAAAACCGATACTTCGGTGCGGGTTACACTATGGACTTCGGCTTCAGTATATTAAGCCCGGGCCTAGTTGCAACAATCTTTTGACTTATAGCGAATCATATATCAACACGAAAGATTATGCTATTCAAAGACGAGCTACTGAATAAAATCAATAATTAATATTTTGATTGAACACGAATAAAGCTAATAACTAATAGATCGTGCAATTCACAAGCAAATGTCACGGAAATGCAGTTTTTTTTTAAAAAGTAACTCAGCAGTTCCTTCAAAAGAAAAACTTAAGCATAGAGACCGAAAATTTCACGCTAACACCAAACTTCTTTTTTTTTTTTTTGAATTATACAGAGGTATCCTGGTCCCACAGAAGTGGGTCCAGACTAGCCCCGCCGAAGCGGGTCCTCTGTCGCCGGTGATGCCCAAATTTTAATCCCCCGGTGGCCAGCGCGGATCGAATCCGGGACCGTATCGAGGCCGAAGCTCCCTCAAGTACCACTAGGCCGTCCTCGCTTGGTTAACACCAAACTTCTAACAAAGATAAATACTGTTAGCGGAAATCATAAACAAGAAATTAAAATTTAAGAGTATAAATCAAACTAAATCTGTCCAAAGCACCATAAGATTTCTGTCTATACCTAATTCCTAAGGTGATTAAACAATGCTACATATAAGAATGAGAGGATAAAGCATTTGTTTTTAATGATTTGTATCCATTGTTTTAAGATATGAATGGGAATAGTACATGATATTCTTCTAAACAAAATTAATGGCAAATCATTTTGTGAGTGTGAAATAATGCCATTTCTAAGAGAATGAATCAAATGATATATTCTCTAAGTTCACTCATGATTAACCAGGAATGTTCACGGCCAAAATGAACACAATAAATAATCTAGTTCTCTAAGAGAATGAAGCTGTGTTATAATTATTTTATAGGTTTACATCAAAACTCAGGTGGTTTAAGACATCATGTTCACTACTTGGCCTAGTAAATCCGATAGCTATTAACAATGACTGGTTCAAGGTTGAAAATGCTACTAACTCATCATGCAGTAGATTTTTTTATTGTACTCTCCAATATCTTTTAGTCAAGTCTTTTCAAGTTTTGTCTAGGTGGTCAAGTTTGTCTCGACGTCTAGTGTTTAGTTTCATTTATATTCATGTGGGAACTGAGAGAACTATTTTCTTAAAAAAAATATGAATAGTGTACTCATATGTCAAAAATGAGTTTTATTTGAATGAGAAATAGATTTCCAATGTGTGTGATTTGATAAACTTATACAAATAGCAAATACACACATTGAATATTTGATTTAGTTTGGGTTTTGATTTGTTAGTTAGACTTCATGTTCAATAACTTAATCTTATAAATCAAATACATGTTGATCTCGTATATTGATAAAATAGAAAAGAAACCCATTTCAAATTATATTATTTGTCTGTTTGGTCAAACAATAATAATTTTACTCTTAATTTTTTGGTCAAAATGTGGAATAAATTTGCATAATAATTGACAAGAATTAAAGTCTCCACTAGTGCACCATGAAAGTTTTCATTTTTGTATTGAAAATGAAACTTGTACTTCTCATTATTTTTCTATAAAAAATCTTGTTAGCATTATAGAAAAATATACATTCAACAACACAAAATTACTCTCCCATTTGAATATTTGTTAGTTTTTTCTTTGAATATGAGAGTACAACACAAAACTATGTTCAACATGTTATGTTCTTCAGTGATTGGAGACAGAAACATATGCAGTTGTATCCTGGGAATTTGAGCGTTACGAAACCGTCACACTATGGAATGTTTAAAGATTTAAAGAAAGAGATTAATCATCTTGACTATGCAATTATTTTTATTTGTTTATTTCGGTATTGCAATTGTGACTTATGTTTTTATTATTTAAAAAAATATCAATTATCTCATCAATATATCCTTCAAAGTATTTGCTGGTTAATAAAGAAATCCAGGAAGAATTGATATTTTTTACTATCCATAAGGGGTGGATAAACAAGATCTGAGGAAGGGGAAATGAGCAAGCAAAAGAGAGAAGAGTCAAACATGAATCTTTGAGAAAACTAAGCTATGTCCGACTTTGGAAATTTTGAAATCAGACTTGGAATTTGCGTAGGAAGGTATTAAGATATAAAAATGCTTTGAATATTGCCATAAACTTTAGGGAACTTAAAATCTAGTTGGATAGTCTAGCAAACTAAGTCTTAGGCGATTTTTCCTATCTCGATCTATTGTTCCTTAAATGTTCAGGCAAATCTTGCAAGCCGATCTAAATTCTCGCAAAACCGAGAAACGATTGCCACGCATACTCAGCTTGCTTCCAAAATAAATAAAGAACTAGAGACACTAACATCGTCTTAAAACCAAATCATTCCTAGCAATGTTCTCAAAACCGACACATTACAATTCCTCAACCTGAAAACCACCAAGTCACAAACTCAATGTCGTGTTTAAAACGACTCAGATTGTCGATCATCCAAATCCTCGAAAAAGAAAAGGTACAAAATTCCTCAAAATATCGATTCAGCCGTTTTCTTTCGTAGAAAAAGGAGAGAGTAAGTACGTATACTATACTCATATAATCCCATACTTCAAACTTTTTTTCCTCGACATAAAGAAAACGCTTTCGACAAAGCAAACTCTTGCAGAAGTAGGCATAAAAACATTTAAACAATGCGATGCCTCATCAAAATCGTCAAAAAAAACGGACAATCTAAGATTCGTCTAGACGCCAGCAACATATCCAAACCGTCATGAACATAATCTCAAGGAATATGCAGCATATCTTGTCGCAATCATGCGTTTCGAAAACTTGTACCAAAATCATACTGAAACTTGTCGATTATACAAAGTCTTGAAGACCTTTTTCGATTTAATAAAACAAGTTTCGTATAAGTGTCAAAAAATTATACAAGAAATCTTCAATCATCAAATCATTGCTCTCAGTTTACATTCAACCAAGTGATTCATGGAAAAGCATCAAAAACATTTGCGACAAAGAAAAATTGAGAAAGCAAATAGGAGCAAGCACAACAAAGGGAATGCTTTCTCCCCCGCTCGTTGACGAGATCTACCGCTTGTTGACTGATTCACTCCGCTCAAGAAATTACAAAACGTTTGCGACTAGAGCGTAAAAGAATAACCTTCGGTAAAACTCCATGAGATACTCCAAGAAACTTTCACCAAAGATCAAAATCAAAGCGGTAACTTTTCCTGAAAAATTTGCGGAAACATTGCTACTTTGACATCTCCATACTATGCGTCGATTAACTATCTTCACAAAACCAGTCACCCATTACTTTCGTATAAATAAATTTTTCTATAAGAAATAATCTGTGGGGAAACAAGATTGTTATCATGCAAAACGAATTTGCAATAAGAAATGCAAATGAGGAAAACCTATTCCTCGCTCGCAAACATCACGAGTAATCTGCGAGAAACACTCTCCATTTGCTTCTATGAGAAGCCCTTCTTCTAAAACTCAAACGAAAAATCCTTCATAAAATTAGATCAGGTCATACAAAGAAACTTTCGAAAATAAACATAACAGGTTTTACGAAGAAATGTTTTTCGTATAACAAAAAACGAAGCCGTGTGATCCGATATTGGACGACCAATCTAAACTTTATTCTCTTGCACTATGATCTAACATATCTCATTCTTTAGCCATGTGGTTCGCTGCTTTTTGCCTTACACTTTCCTTTGTTACATCCGAGCAGAAAATCATCCGCACGATTTATGTATAAAGCCTCTCAGGCTTCGTCTTCCCCGGACCAAAAACAAAACAATTTCATATGAATAAAGGAAACTTTATATGAAACATTCATTGTATAACTGAAACCTAAAGTGGAAAATTGATTTCTACCACCATCAGCCATCTTAACAAGGAAAACTCTGACATACTTGTCCTATCAATCTCAACAAACGCCATTTGGCCCTCGGCCAACTATGCCTTCCCAAAAAAATCCTGAACAAGAATTCGGCATCCCCTTTAAGGACAATCTTAAACGAACATGTCCTTAATGTTAACACGAAAGTGCCCATGGTCTAATCCTTGACCTACAACGTCCTTGGCTATCTGCCTGAACACAACCTTTACACCGAGAAAAAACATTTGAGTGACCGCCGCTCCATCCAATCACTTAACAGCAAGACGAAAATCCACGTTTCGTCTAAAAACGCTAAGTAACGATTACGCAAATAATTATCATATAACAATAAAATGAAAATCATACAATAAATTCTGTATAACAAGACCCAGTCTTAACAACCAAACGGTTAACAAAAAAAAATTGAACTTGTCGAAATCGGATCAATTTTTATATACTCCACAATTCACTCTAAGACCGCAAAGTTTTACCCATGAAATGCGGCATGTAAGGAAACACTTGTAAACAAGCTCCCATAAAGAAATATTCAAATAAATCTCGGAAGTCCAACTCTCTAGAAAGCACAGTGAAGGAATGCGCTTCCTTTCAGGGAAAAATTTACTCAAAACGGTAACATCTACCATCATGTTTGTTGTTGATCAAATCAAAAAAAAAAAGTCCTAAACAAACTAAGTCATCTCCTCCCATAGAGATATCTCTCTGACATCTAACACAAGGATAATAGCGCAATATAAAAGAAATACGAAATTTTGGTGAGCACTTCCAGACGACTTCAAAATTTTCTTTGGAGAGATGCTTTGTTCCCGATCAGCTGCAATTCATATAAGACGAGAACTTATCGGCAGACTCCAACATTGAGACCATAATCAAGTCGAAAACGCAAAAGGGTAACGTAAGCCGAAACATTCATCGCAAAACCATGAACCATTACTAGGACTAGGTCTTGCCCTAATCCCAACACACTGGTTCTCAAACATCTTAAGGCATAGTATCGAACCGATATGAGATTTCCAGAACATGTCTCTTCTCAATATTTGTGTTGTTTATGAGCCTTCTCGAACACGAGCCTTCAGATATTCTCATCTTAAGAAACGACAAGTATCACGATCCGCTGAGCGTCGAAAAACTCACATTCTTCCCTCTCGATCTCCGCATATGGCTACTCTATACGTTTTTAAAGGAGACAACCTATGACTTCAGCAAATCCAAAACAAACAAGCCTACAAGGCTAGTTCTCGAGGCCCGAAAAAGGTCCCAATACAAAATACCACTGACAACAACATGCTTTGATAATCCACACGACACACAACTAGACCATAAATTCTCACCGAAAATAGGTCGTAAAAATCTTAACTCCAACACGAACTACATAGGCAGCCTACCACAACCAATCCCCAATCTTATCACTATTCCCATTCTTTATGAGGAAATTTTCTTGTGGAAGTGACCAATCAAAGAATTTAAAAACTTACTCCACATATAGAAAAAAATGTATTATTCACCTTCGACCTTTTTACCACATCAATTCCGCCTACTACTAACATAGCTACACCTCACGAGAACATCTCAATGATTTTGCAAGCTGGGAATCTAACTGTTTGGGGTCAAAATTGTTTATGGAAAAAATCAATGTTCTAAACTACCGTAGGAATGATTTCTCTTCTCCAAGTAAAAGAAACGAGAAAAACAGTGTCCGAACACCTCATAGTATTGTTCATTCTCAACGTCTCGTCACAACGAGAAACAAGACTGATGGAAACAGGACCTGACCAG